>JZKD02S2087944.1:26361-53959 GCA_000966675.3 Picea glauca
AATTATACCTCCTAGTCTCCTATATATACCAAGGAGACATTTTCATTTTGAATCATCTTGTACTTGAACATTTAAGTGGGGTAAAAGGAGGTTTCCCTCTCGAAGAGGATTATTAACTAAAATTATCTCCTTTTCAAGGCGTTGAGTACTTTTCCTGAGGTTTTTCTATGCTCTATTGATGTTTGGTTCTTAACAACTAGTCGACCAAAGGATGATAGAAAACAACAAAGAAAAATGTATGTTGGGAGGAGAAATTTATGATTGGGTTTGCACAAAAGAGGGGAAAAGACAGGCAAAATCACAAACCTAGGCCAAAATCACCTTCCACCAGAACATGACAAGCTTAATCACTAACATTTGGATCCACAGGGGATGGCATGCTCCCTGCGATATTCCAAGAACACACAACTCCAATGCCTTTCTTTGGGTTATGGAGTCTCCTATTTAAAACAAGAATAAACATAAAACATGAACGATATTTACAATGGTGGGATGCCGACTGTGGCTTTTAAACAAAAAACCTTTTCAAGAAGTGCCCATTTACAGGGCCAACAAAAACTTCACCATCCTCCAGATTCTGCAACCTATAAGTATTATTGGGAAATGTCTCAAAAATCTTGAAGGGTCCGATTCAAAGGGCCTCAAATTTACCATGCTTTCCCTTGTCTTGTCTGGGCACATCCCATTTGAGCACTAGCTCTCCCAGCCATAAATCCTCTTTTCTGCTCTCTCTGTAAAAGGCCTGCTTGATTTTCTGCTGACGGTCATGTGCTCTATCCATCACTTTCTTTCTAGTCTGTTGTACTTCTACTAGCTAATGAATCCTCCTGATCATATCATTGGGCTCTTCATGGCAGTCTTGGAAGAACTTTGCTACTGGCAAGGGGAGTTGAGAGGGAAAAATTGCTTCAGTCCCATATACAAGCTCGAAAGGAGAGATGCCCAGGGACCGTTTAGATGTCACTCTATCATCCCACAAAGAAAATTTGAGCTATGAATTCCATGCTTTCTTGTTTTCCTCTAACAATGTTTTGATGGTTTTGATGAGGCTTTTGTTACATGACTCTACTAATCCATTTCCTTGCGGATAGTAGGGGGTAGAGTGGATCAGCGCAGTTTCAAACTGCTCAGAGAATCAGATCAATGGTTCATCTTTGAAAGATGCAGCATTATCGGTGACAATTCAGCTCGGACAACCAAAACTTGCTATGATATGCTCCAGGAAGCTAATGATTACCTTGTGGGAGATGATCCTTGTGGGGATAGCTTCTATCCACTTGGTAAAATAATCTTTGGTCATTAGGATCCATCTATGCTGACTGCTAGATGCAGGATGAATCTCCCCAATGTATTATATGCCCCACTACTAGAAGGGCACTGAAGCAATCACAGGTTTCAATGGTAGGGGCTTTAGTTGCTTCTTTCCTGAGAATTTCTGACATTTATCACAGGCTCTGACTTTTTTGCAAACATCAGTGAACATAGCGGGCTAGAAATAACCAGCCCTGAGAATATTATGAGTCATCATTTTCCAGAAGTGATGCCCCCCACACGAACTATCATGAAAGTCCAACATAATCCTTTATGCTTCATGTGGGTCTAAACATCTCAGAAGTACCCCTAGGGGGTATTTCCAATACAAAGTTTTACCAACAAGGAAATATTTAATGGCTTTGAGATTTAAGGCTCTTTCCTTGTTCCTTTGCATGCCATCGGGGGGCCTCAACTCTTGTAGAAAATATATGACATCCTTGTACCAAGGGCATCCTGCTAATGGGTGGTCTGCCTGAGAATTTGTATCATATGGTTCAGCCTGCTGATTTTCTGAGCATTAGTTGATGAAGCTTACCCCCAAGGCGTTGCAATTAGATTTGGCTAGTAGTCTGGATAAACCTTGACCTTTAATCAATTTGGTGGGCTTTATCTCCAGGTCAAATTCAAGGATTTTGGCAATCCATCGGCTCCTCCTTCCATCTATGTCTGGCTGAATGAGAGTTTCCTTCACGGCAGTTGAAGGGACATATGCAATGATTTTTGACTGTAGGACATAGAATCTGAAATCCTCAAGAGTTCTAACCAAAGCATAGGCCTTCTTTTCCATCATGTCAAATTTTACTTCAACATCTCTCAATGCCCGACTGAAAAAGGAGATGGGCTGCTCCAACCCTTCAACATTCCTCTATAACAGAACAACTACTACAGTGTCAAATGAAGCAAATGATAAAATAAAGAAATCCTTTGAGTAATCGGGACTGATAAGCATAGGTGCCTCAGTCAAGGCCTTCTTTATCATATCAAAGGAATTTCGAGACTCAATAGTCCATTTAACTTCATTTCCCTTCCTCAACATGGTTGTTATAAGCTTTGCCATCTCAATAAAATTGGAAACAAACCTCCTCTGAAAATTATTTTTTCCCAGGAAATATTGGACTTCTTTCTTAGATCTTGGGAGTGACAAGGTTTGAATTGCTTCAACTCATATGGGATCAATCTTGACTCCTTCGACTGATACTATGTGGCCCAACAACTTTCCCTCCTTCATGGCAAACAATTATTTTTTTGGATTTAAGGAGAGACCAAACTTTCTGCATTTCAATAACACCCTTCTCAAATGATCATAGTGCTCTCTATCAAACCTGGAGAAAAATGTAATGTCATCCAGATAGATGACCATGAACTTGTCCCTTTATCCAATGATAGCTATATCCATGGCTCGTTGAAAGGTCGCCCCTGCTTTCATCAATCCAAAGGGCATTTTTGCATACATGCACGTACCCCAAGGAGTGGTCAAGGATGTTTTTCCTCTGTCCTCAAGTAGGAATGAGATCTGATTGTAGCCTGAAAAACCATCAATCATGGATATCCTTGATGCCCCAATTACCCTTTGTAATATGTGTTCCATCTTCGGCAAGGGGTAGATGTCTTTCTTTGAGCTCTTGTTCAGTGTCCTGAAATCGACAGAAAGTCTGATTTCCCCACTCTTTCCAAAGGAACCAGTCCTTTTGGAATGTTATTACTAGGCAACTCAACAATATGATGGTCAACAATTTTGTTTAGAAATGCAGTAGTATGAGGATTTATTTTGGGTTCAGGATATTGATCAATATGTAATGCTTAAAACTCATCAACAATCTCCAGGAAACTTTTGATTTCAATATCATCTTCAAACACTTTCCAATGCTTGAAATTTTCAGGTATAAAGGGTCCTTATCTCACTTCTACATCGTACCTGAGTTTAGGTGGCAGAGGAACTCCAAAATTTCTTTCCAAAACAACCAAAGAATAAGCCACAGTGTTTTCTCCTCTTGGAATAAATGATATGTTGAAAGATAGGAAAAAACTGTCAATGAGGTCCCATACTTCATTTCTGTAACTCCTAATCCAAGGGTGTTTGGCCTGATATATTTTTCTGATCTATTGGATAATCAATTCAACATCTCCAAACACAGACATATCTTCAATCCCCATGTCCTTTGTAGCCCTTAATCCCAAAACAAGATCTTCATACTTTGCCACATTATTGGTAGCTTCAAATTCTAATTTGTATGATAGAGATGTGGTTTCTTTAGGAGGGGAAACAAAAACTACCCCAACACCAACACCTTCTTTAGAATAAGCTCCATCAAATAACATTTTACAAAAATAAGTAATTGGAGGAGAATATTCATAGAGAACAATAATCTTTCTTATTTCAAGAGGGGTCTCAGGAGCATCAGTGAGATGAAACAGAATGGAACCCAAATCAATATCAAAGGAAAATATATGATGATTGGTAGGATCGACTTCATCATTAATAATGTAGGCCAATTGAGATTCTCTGTATAGTCTCCTATACTCCCCTCCAAAGACTAGAATGGTATCATATGTGAGGTCCATCTGCAAGGTTCCCCCAAGTCATTTTATCCAATATCTTGACAACAACATGACAAACTTGGGAGGAACATCAGCCACCATGATATCCATGACCACACTTTTCATGGGCAACTGAAACAAGGTTACCACCAAATCTTTCATGACCCCAAGACATTGCACTCTCCTCGAGTCAAAAGAATACAAATCATGATAAGCCTTTGTGACTTTCAGTCCTAATTCTTCCATGAAATTTTTGGGCATGAGATTATGGGAATCCCTTGAATCCATCAGATAGTTGTGCAACAACTTGTCATGTATGTTTAGGGATGTGTAGAAGGGAGGGGATGAATCATCTTTGTCTTCTACCATAGGACCTAAGATGACTGCAGGATTTTCGTCTTGGAGGTTTACTGAGTCTATGGAATGAAAAGGTGGTTTAGGCTGCATCAACTTAGAGAGGGACCTCTTGAAGTCTTCGTGCTTGACTACCTCTGCCAGGGGGACAAGGATTCTGATATTCTGAATTTCATGCTGAAAGATAAAGGAGGAAGGGGGTTTCAAAATTTCTCTCACCTCTAGGATAGGGTGTTTGGATATTGGCGAGGGATTCTAAGATTTCTTTTCCTTAATGGTATTCGTTGCATGCTTAGTAAGCTTCTCTGCTCTGAGAGGCTGAGCAGGGATGTCAGACTCTTCTATTTTCCTCTTGGACTGGAGGTTGTATTTGCTGGGACTAGTATTGGCATTTTCGCCCTTTCTTAGCTCATTTATTTGATTGTTCAGGAGGGATTCCTCGTATGCAGATTGATTCAAATGGGGAAATGGGGAGGTGTCTCCAATATGGTGAATTTCAGGGTCAAGATCCTCTTCTTCCCTTTCATCATCAATAACAAGGTTATTTTGAAGGGGAGTTTGTATTTTCTGATCTCTTCTATCTTCGTCCCTCTGCTCCCTTGGCATAATCTGAGGAGCATTGTTATTCAGCCTCTTGAATATGACTTTGTTATCAGTATTTGGGACATTCTTATAACCTTTCTTCCCTTCGAATTTCATCTTCTCCATTTATGCAGACAGGGACTTCACCATCTTGGTTAATTCATATACTTGAGGGTAGGATGCATAAGAACCAGAGGTTAAGGCCTCAGATATTCCTATTCCTCTGTCTTTGTCGGCTTTGCTCCTAAGTCTATAAACCGCCAATACATTGGATTCTACTTCCAAGGCTGCATCTTTCATATGAGTTAGGGAAGTATCTCTTCTTTCCCTGAGCAGGAGGTAGAAATCGGGGTCAAAAGCACTAGCATAAGTGATTTTGGCATAGGCTTTTGTAGGCTTTATCTTAGCAGGGATCTTATTGTATATCTTGTTGAATCTTTTGGAGAAATCATAAACAGATTCTCCCTCTTTTCTCTTCAGGGACCCAAACTCTGTGATATAATACATAAATTCCTTTTTATCCCCCCATTGTCTCAAGAAGGCATCATCTATAGCCTTGATACCAACAATATATCCAACGGTTAATCCCCTAAACCACTTCCTAACCTCACCATTAAGGCTCTGGACAAATACTCTCATCCAGATGTCTTCATTTTCAATATTTAGATTGTCTACATAACTGTACAAGGCAACAAGGTGCTCTTTAGCAGTTATGTCCTCCTCTCCAATGAACTTAGGCATATGTTTTAGGTAATCTCCAGTAGGGAGGGAATTCATTGGATGAGGTAGGACTAGATGGGAATATCTTGCAGCCACTATGACATCCATTCTATTTCTAGGGGGATTAGCACCTTCCATAGGGATATGGGGTGGAGGAGAATTAGGAGGAGAAGGGGTTTGAACCGGGGAGACTAGGACCAATCCTCTGGGAGGAAAGGGAAGAAGCAGAGGATTCGAAGAAAAGGCTAAAGGGCCTAAAGGAAAAGAGGTTTCTCTGTCTTTAGCAACAACAATAGGATGAGGAGTGGTAAATCCTGGGGTGGGAAAATATTGAGATGCACTGGGTCTAAACTATGGTACAATTTCAGGAGACAGAGTTGTGACAAGGATTTCTCCCTCCAATCCTAGACCAGGAGGGGAAAACTCAACAGGAACACTCCCAAAATTTAAAGTTCGGGAAACTCCAACATAAGGTATAACAGGGGAGTGATAAACAAAAGTTGGAGTTTCTAAATAAGGATAGTGGAAATTATCATAAATACCTGGTTCAACAGTAGAAGTACCTTCTCGGAAGGCCTTTCCCTTTCTGACAATTTCCTCTCAGTCGACTTCAGGTGTTGCTAAAGGTAGTTGTGGAGAAGACCTTGTGTGTCTGCTTCTAGAAGCCATAGTTGAAACAGTGGAGTTGTCGATGTATCTGCCTCAATAAAGTCACCACAGTGGAGTCTCTAGGTGCACAGTTGTAATATTTAATGTACTATGTTTTGATGCACCTTCAGAACTAGTAAGCTTTGTCATTCAATCTGAGGGAAAATCTTCAATTTTTTCCTAGGCAGCGGTGCCATAAATGTTAGTACCAGAAGTCACCTCTGGATTGCGGTAAAGGTAAGCTCAGTACCCATCAGTTTGTATGTCACAATGAATAAATTTAAGGGTGGTCTAATGGAAACAGTCTCAAGATTATATTGCTTTAACTCAAAAAACTGGGTTGGCATACATAGACAAGTGAGGTCTTAGTCTAAATTCAGTTAGTGATTTTCTGCATAGTGGTGAGTAGGGGGAAGAACCTAAAGAATACAAAGTGGTCTGCTGTGGATGTCTGGTCTTTCGATAGCCAAAGGAGAAGAGAACTCGAAAGACAATATCTTCTTAGATCAGAGCTACAGGGAACTAAATGAAATTATCATGAACTGAAATCAATCATACATCATAATTCAATGGTAATCGCTCCACTGGATCATCCATGCCCAGGTCATTCATTGTTGGAAGGAAAGAAACATAGGGAATTGATTAAAACCGACATCGATGTCACTGTGATAAAACATACATCACACAAACACAACTATCATCGACTAGATCTTCCATGCCCGAGTGTTCTAATACAACCGTTACAAAGAGATGAAGAGGAAAATGACTTTCATTAGACAAGAAGTCTCAAATACATAACATAACTAGAGAACCAAAGGATTTTACTAAATCTTTACAATCGGGAGCTCCTCTCAACCATCGACACTTACAAAATATAAAACATGAGTATATATACTCAGAACTGCTAACGTCCCCTTGGGACGCAATTGGACCCTTGCATTCAAAGCTTTGCGTTTCTTCTCCTTCTGTCAGACTGCACAGGATTTCCTTTGTCAGATGCAAATCTAAGACAATATGGGTTTTGCAAGAAAATTTCATCACAAGGTGACCTTAGGTTGACAACCTGCCTCCACGACTAGTGCTTCCATGCTTCCTATTTATGGTTGAAATGAGGTTTCAAGCACCTTATTTAGCTTCATTAACTACCCTTATTGGGATCGGGATGAGCCCAGACATCCATGAATTTTCTTAGGCGGCGCTCATGACTTGCTGAGTTAAACTTGGCACCTTGAAACCATGTTTCCTTCCTCTACTGTCAATACAAACTCTCTCGACCCCTTTGTCATGGATATTTTCAACCGCCCCATGTGACTGCGGGCCGTGACCTCATGCTTGTCTCGCATGATGTTTCGGGGTTTCTCATTTCTGGAGTTTTCATCCCATATTGGCTTCAAAAGCGTGATGATCGAAATCGTGAAACTATCATTGAGATCGACGGTCAGACTCGCTTCAAAATGGACAACCATGATTGTTCCCTTGACAATACAAAATGCCGACTATGTGACGAGCATTGACCCCTTTTTCCATACCTTCTTCCGTTGTGACCGTGTGCTAGGGCCTGGGCCCAATTTCTGGGATCTTTCATGATTTCGTGTTTCAGGAGAAAGAGATGTTTCTCCTAGGAAACCTCTGATTCATGAAATTACGAAATCGAGATTTTGCATTTTAGGGCTTCGGGCTATGGGTGCACTTGTCGACGAGAACCCCTAACTCTCGATTCCTGAAATTTCTGAAGTCAAATCAATGGCCCTCTTCTTCTCACAAATGGACAGCCTAGATCTTCCCCTTCATGAATCGGTATTTCACGATCCTTGTTGCATAATCTATCAACATTTGAAATCCTGATTCCTGCGCTCGCTTGATTCCATATAAGACTGCTCTCAGTACTATGGGCTGCAATAATGAATAATTGGACGACACGAATAAGACCTGGGAAAAAAAAAGACTTGATAATAGAGGAAAAAAGAGAAGTAATCGGCCATAGGGGGAACACAAAATCTCGGAGCCGATATCTCTCAGGAAAGTTTCGACAAGGAAAACCAGTCGACCAAAAGATGAAAGCAAACAATGAAGGAAAATATATGCCGGGAGGAGAAATCTATGATCGAGTCTGTACAAAAGGTGGGAAAAGATAGGAAAAATCATAGACCTAGGCAAAAATCACCATCCACTAGAACATGACAAGCTTAATCACTAACAAAAACATGCAGCTACAACCTTGGTCTGGACGTAATGGAAAAAGGAAGCTAAATTATTGTAGTAAAGGAAACACAGATTGGCCAATATCTAGTCCTGATGGTGACTATGTTGAAGGTAGATCACATCCTTTTGTTGTATGACATTAATCAAGTCACTCTGCATATATTTAACTAAATTAAACATTTATGGGATCACACATGGAAAACCAAAAGATAGAATTGAATGCTAGTGAAACTAGAAATACAAGAGAATTGATTAGCTATGAATGCGTAATTGAATGGAATATGAAAACATAGTATTTATTCCAGAAAATGAGGATATGATACAATACACCATACTTGTCTAAGGAGGGGGGCCAACCTCCCTAGGAAAGGAATTGGTAGAAATATTTAATCACAAATTGAGCTCAGATGCATATCACACCGGAATTATGACTAGAATATGCAATATCATATTTCTTATTAAGATGCAAACAAAATTCAAAATTACAACCCGCTTGAATCTCACTGAGTCAAGCCCTTATATCATTCATTATATTATTTCTTTAGTAGAAAATTATGGAATACATCCATGAAGATCTATGATCCTCAAGATGTTCTCAATTTTGGTTAACAAACTGTCTGAAATAGGGATGGTGGAGAGTGTGTGATAAATCCCCCTGGATCATTTGGATATCAGTTGGAACAATTTCCTATATTGTTTTCCACTTGCGTAGATCCAACTGTTCTCCCACTCTTCTCTTTCTTGAATTTTTTTCTCATCCTTTTTTCATGGAATGGTATAATTGTGGCAGTTCCTTTGGAATCATTACCATAAAAAGAATCTAGAGATCCCCTTGATGCTTTTGTTATGAAGTTGTTGTAGTGTGTTACAACAAGTAGAAGGGTGTTGTAACAATGTGGAAAAGTATTGCAAGAATGTGAAAAAGTGTTGCAGTAATGCAAGGCCCGTTGCAGCAATGGAAAGGACTAGTGCAACACCGAAAAGGGTTGTTGTAGCAACGAAAAGACATGTTGCAACAACTTATATTGTATTTCTGCTAAGTCATTTTTCTATCATAACAACCATATTTCATTAGTAAGAACAAAAAAGTCAATACTTCCTCTTTTACACTAGAAAAATCTTCTCAAAGTGACATGAATTACAGAATGACACAACTGAGACAAAATGAATTAGTTATAGTAAGTTAGAAGTGAAAAGGATGATGAAATGGTGGAGAAAAGGAAACAAAGGTTATGAAAAAAATGTTGTTTGGAATCCCATCATCTCCCACCAACCAAGAATTTTGCATTTCCTCATGCATCTAATCAATTTTAATATGAAGGAGTGATTCCTTTATGGAGGCGGTTGATGTTCTAATTGTCGTGCCAATTATAAAAAACTATATAGTAACCGCCAATTTCCTCTATCTTTTTCCAAAATATTTCTTCTTCCCTTTGAATTATCTCAAAACTTTGTTGATAATCTGGCGCTGGAAGCCAAATCAAAGGATAATAGAACTTAAGACCAACTGAGCGATTTACACAAGTCCTCACACACTGTATATACCTTCTTACCCATTTTTCTATTGGTATGAAGTTGTGGTAGTTAAAGTCATCTTTTTTTCTCTGATCTCTACTTTGCCTTGTTCCCACTTATGCCTTCTTCCTAGTAGGGCATCTCGTAGAAGTGATTCAATGAATTTTACACATTCATAAATGTCCTTCTCCCAATTATGAGCCATGAAGGGTTAATCGTCTTTGGAATTGGCCAGTGGAAGTGTGGAATGAGGACTATCTTAGGTTTGTCGAATTCTCCCCTCACCTGTAAGTCACTCATTCCATTTGTCTTGGAAACTCTAAAATATTTACCCCATTGAACATGATTTTTCATGGATGTGTTAAATACTCTTAAATGTATATCCCCTACAAATGGGATTGGATTCCATTATTTCTCATAGTCCATAAGAATACTGTGCTAATAGAATCCACACAATAAATTCTAGTCTTCTATGCTACTCTCGTAATAGACTTCCAGGAAGGTTTCTGGTGAAGTAATTTTATGGGGTTTCTGTGCTGCGATTTCCGTGAATTGGAATATAAAATATCTCTCATGTAATAACACATAGGAGATTGGAGAAGGTTCTCTACAGCAGAGGATATCCCTATCAAGGGAACTCATTTTTCTATTTTATTTTCTCAATGTTTCTATTTTTGTCTGAAGGTTAGAGCCTTTATTTATGTCTGCGTTCCATTTCTCCCATTTTTCTCTATGAGCAACCAATTGTTCATCCCATCTTTTCCTCAAGCTATAAATAGTCTATCAGAATTCTTGTAAATAACTTGTCATAGGACTCTATCATGTTATTTCATCTGGCCAATTGGGCCCTTATCCAAAAATCATCTTCGATATATGTTTGGGCTCCAACATCCTTTGTGGGAAATGCTATTTTAAATTCTTTTTCCATTTTTTAGGAGACATTTCCTTTTCTGTCTCTACCTCATCAGTCCAAGTTCCATTGTCTTGTCTTTCAGGAGGCACTTCCTCCTCTATCCCTACTTCATCTATTTGGGTTTCATTATCTCATTTTTTAGGAACCAACTCCTCCTCTATTCTTACTTAATTAGTCTGGGTTTCACTATCTATGAATACCCTTGCTATTTCTTCTTGGGGAATTGGTATATCAATTTCTTCCCCACTCCTATTGCAGATTTGTTGGCTGATTTTGGATACTTGGGCTAGACGGTCTAGGTTTTTTGTCTTTCATTTTATCCTAGATTTCAACTTTATTATTTTTCCTTGCAACATCAAGTTAATTTCCTTTAACTTAAATTATGTTTCCTAAGGAAAAAATATAGGATCCTCGGGGGTTTACCTAGAGTGTGTATGAAAATATTCTTCTTCGAGGCCGAGGCATGATTTCTTTCTTTGTTCTCTATTGCAACACTAGCCTTGGGTCGATTCTGAGTTGCAACAACTCATGGGTCCTCTTCAGGATATGTACCCTCCCTAGGTTGTTATTGTGTGTCAATAAGAGAGTTCCATCCTTCATCTAGATCTTCCTCTCCTATAGATTCCTATGTGACAGCTCAGGATTTCAATTCTATTGCTAACCTCCCTACTGGTTCTTGTGTTTCAGCAGGGCATTCTAGTTCCTCCATTCCTGGCTTCTCTTCTGGCTCTTTTGTTTAATTAGAGCTCCCTTATCCCATCATTTCTTCTATCATCAATCCCCCTATTGGTTCTTGTGTTTCAACGGAGGTGGTTAGCCTAGACAAGTGTTGTGTCCTCCTTGTCTTCGGAACGACTATGTCCTCTATTATTTTAGGTTTTTCTTTCCTTTTTCTTCCCATCATTCCTTCTTCATATGCCATGCTAGAAACTTATTTAATTTCCCTTTCTAGAATTTGTGTGCAATTTGATTCATGTGTTAGATATGGAGATGCTTTTCCTTTCACCATCAATGGTGGAGGACTTGCAATGTTTTCCCATGCATAGATGTCTTGGTGAAATGCATGCATTACCATGAGCTTTGTAATTTCGTTGTGGGACAAGCAATCTGATGGCCATTGAGCTCTCTGAAAATTGTGATACATGTTTTGTAGACACCTCCAAAGAAAGAATGACATGTTTACAGTTTGGTGATGATTGAGGTGGTGCATCATCTTAAGGTGATACCAAAATATGATGTTGTGGCACCCTTCACATGTGAAATACTTTTGTACATGGTAGGAAACCATTTCCCAAAGGGGGCTCATTGAGTTCCTATCGAGTCCACTACGATTATTTGTTACCTCTTCCCCCTCCTACAAAAACTCTTCTATGAAAGTACATGATGATTGTTTCAGGAGAAACATCATTCCCCTTCTCGGGGAAATCCTATTACTGTGGAAATTACTTCTTCATTGACCTCAATGTGGATTCCCTGATCGAGATTAATTTTGAGAACAAAATGAAAGAAGAAATATTACAATGAAATACACATAAATATTGCCAGAAACAAAGAAATATAGTAATACATGATTTCTATTAATAAAATAAATGTACTGAGACTGTAAAATATAGAGTGAAAGAATCACTAGAATGGTGGCAACTTATCTCTGAGAAGAGATGTGATGGCTACTCGAATTCAAAAGAAGATGATTGTTATAATGAGGCTCCAAAGGAATTTTTAGCATAAGTAAAATCCAAAACCCTAACCCCAGAAGATGAAAATCCAAAAGGTTTGTGGGCTCCGATGGGGGTAGTTGATACGTCAACTTCCCGGGGACGTAACTTTTTCATACAATCTCCATTTGGGGTGATCAATACACCATTGGAAAGGTATAACCAATAAGAATAATTATTTAATAGCCCAAGCTATTGGATAAAGGAATTTCTTGGGCCAAAAATCCCCCAAAAACATCGCTTAGGGCCTCAAAATGGCCCCAGAAGTTTGGAACCTGAAAAACTGTCGAAAAACTACCAAGGTGGAAAATTGTTTCTTGAACTAGTGTAATAGGTGGGTGGTCATTGATATCCACCTGGATCAATCCTTCCTCCTTAGGAATCAATGGTATCCATTGCGTTGAGTTTTCGAGGGAGAGGAGGAAGCATTTGTTGATCTTGAACCTTGGTGAGATGCTTGCCTTGCTGGAGAATTTACATTGCTTAGCTTGTTGAAGACTGTCACAAACCTGTTGCTAGCGGGGTTGGACCTTTTTACCTAGTCGGGATACCTGAGATGACTGTGTGAATAAGGAATATTTGTTCTTTGTTGAAATATTGTTGACCTACTTATGGTGGATAGAAGGTTCTTGGACCAAGGCTGCAGTGGTTGCAGTGTCCTTCTGTTCACCTTTTGAACAGATTGTGAAGAAGATGAATTTTGTAGTATGAGATACTAACTTGCGACACTGTTTAGGTGGGATAGATTGGTATTCTGTAGAGATTACCCCCTAGAGTAACAATGACACTACAGGGTCGAGACTCATAAACAACATGGCGCTTCCACATATATGTTTGGCCCAAAATAACATCAAATACATATAGCAAGGAAACATCACATAATACCTCATCCTTGAAGGGCTAGATGACGTATGACAATCGACACTCCTGGATGACACAGATATCTCGTCCCTCGCAAATCCACCTAATGTTGTATGGATGTGGGTGTGGTGTTGTCGACAATCCCAACTATTTGATGACATCTGCTGAGATGAGGTTCTTTTGGCTTCCACTATCAACAATAAAATGAAGTGGGGTCCCCTTCACCCACTTTTTTGAATGAAAAAGGTGCTCCCCCCCTTCAGGATCTGTTGGTTCTTCTAGTTGACTTTTTGTGGTCACGAGAGTAGCAGTGGGGTTTGCGTCGATGATTTGTCTTCTCCCATTATTTTCTGAATCTTATTCAGAATCTAGGTTCGACTCCTTGTCTTTGATCTCAACCAACAATGACTGTTTTGAGTGACATTCATCAGTGTTGTGCTAAGGGATTTTGTGGAAATCACACCACTTTCCAGTTTCCTCCTCTATATTTCCATTACCCTTCTTGTCATGTGGCTTGGAATGGTTTTTTGAAGGCTGGTTGTTAGGGTCGTCTTTACCATACTTTGGTTGTTGCGGATTTGCAAACCTGAACTCCCACTTGTTCTGGTGCTTAAATTTATACTTGATTTTAACAACATATCGATAAGCAACACCCAGTGATGAGATGTCTAGAAAATCCATTTTAGTTTTAATGTATTTGTGTAGATCCCCATGGTATTTCAGAACCACATATCACTCAGAGTCTTTGATACCCAACTTGGTGCACAAGGTATGGAAGGTAATTGTGAACTTCAAAATTCCTTGGCCCCTCTCTTGTCGTAGTGTGGTCCATCTCATGTACCATTTTTCATAGTTGCCAACATAGTAATATTATTCCTTGACCACATCCACAAAAAAATCCCAAGTGGGCTCGACCCCATATATTCTAGACTTCTCTGTGGAAATTTTCTCCCAATAATTTTCCCACCAATTTTTGACATGGGGGATATCCTTAAGATGTGAAAAGGTGATCTTTTCCCTATCGGAAAAATTGTGAACAAAGAAATACCCTTCTAGCATATTTAACCATTTTTCTAGGGCATCCACATCTATTTGACCTTAAAATATAGGAATTTCAAAATTAAGTTGTACCTTGAAAGGTGAAGTGCCTCCAAAGTGGTTTCTTGAGGAAGATGTGTTTGCTACTATCGGCAGGCGTTGAAGGATGTGGGAAACATTCTCCATCATTTCGTCCCTCTGTCACATGAGAGATTGCTCAAGCAACAAATTGATAGAATATTTTTCTCCATCGTTTTTCTTTCCTTCCACCATGGAGGGTTTCTTGGGAGTGCGAGAGCGATTTTCCTCAAGAGAGACAAGCTCAAGAACCAACTTGCTATACTCGGACCTTGTCGGGGACATGCACCGAAAACAGATAAAGATAAACCTACTATGATACCACTGATCCAGATTATATTTTAGAACGAAATGAAAGTATATATATTACTATGAAATACACATAAATATTTCCAGAAACAAAGAAAATAGTAATACATGATTTCTATTAATGAAAGAACTATATAGAGACTATACAAATACAAAGTGAAAGACTCGCTAGAATGGTGGAAACTTATCTCTGAGAAGAGATGTGATGGCTACTCACATTCATAAGAAGATGATTGTTACAATGAGGCTCCAAAGGCCTTTTTAACATAAGTAAAATCCAAAACCCTAACCCCGAATAATGAAAAGATGAAAGGTTTGTGGGTCCCAATTGGGGTAGTTGATATGTCAACTTCCTGGGGGCGTAACCTTTGCATACAATCTCTGTTTGGGGTTCTCAATACACCATTGGAAAGGTCTAACCAAGAATAATGATTTTTGACTGGTCCAGCCCAGTGCCAATGGAAGTCACTTGGTCCCCAAATCCGCAAAAAAACATTGTTTAGGGCCTGAACACGACCCCAGAAGTTTAGAGCCCGAAAAACTGTCGAAAAATGGCCAAGGTGGAAAATTGATTTTTGAGCCAGTGTAATAGGTGGGTGGCCATCGATATCCACATAGATCATTTCCAGAACCTATTTTATTTCATCCCTTAGGATTATTGAAAATTCAAGGGAGATTTCATCATTGTACCCTTGGAGCCATTCAATATATCCTACCCATCCCATGTCTTGAAAAACCCTCCACATCTCCTCTTCTACTTTAACCAGTACTATGTCTAGTTCTTAACAGATATATGAGCCACCTATGGATATCACCCCTAATCCATTGATACCACTGTATTAGTTACAACGTTGTTGCAACAGTCTGTGAGGAGAAAATGGCTAGGAGTCCAACTTTACCACCTTTCCAAAAAAGGTAAGTTCACAGTTTATGGAATAATGATGGATATCACTAAAAATTTAGTAACGGTGGTGAAAGAATCATGTGATATTTATGGGGATTGGTGGATGAATAGGTCATCCTTACATATTTTGACTATTTTCCAACATATCTCATGGAGTGGTAATGATTACATGGGGTGAATCGGTTAGGTTGACCAACTCATCATAAATGCCACTTAAGTGATATGCAAAGTGTTAATAGGATTGTGTACATTTTCATAATTACCTCATGTGTCGTGTGTGGGTTCATGTTGTTGATGCATTTGTTGGATACCCACAACAACCTCCTTCTTTTCCTTTAATCAAAATCTAGGGTCTCTCTAAATTTTACTTGAATTCTTCGTTTGTTTCCCTTTGACTTGATTGGATTGGTATTGGTTTGCTTTGTTTCGAGGTTGGTTTGAGTTTATATTCTTTTCTTTTGTTTGGTTTGAATTTCATGAAATTCAAATTCCAATTCGTTTTTCTTTCTACAGAGTTTTGATGTTGATGGACGAGATTCATAATTTGAGAGTTTATTATTACCTCTTCCTTATTGAATTTATCTGCTATGGGAATGGCTTGGTTGAAGACATGGATTAATAACAAAGATTTTATAGGAAGAAATCTTATTGTGACACATATTTTCTATGACATTTGTTCACATTTGATCAAATTTTAATGAAGGAGAGACGATCATAGAAATCTTAATTTAAACGAAAACATTAATTTTTATCAACTGTTTACTTTCGTTTAAATTATAACTATGTTTTCATCTTTTTCTCATTAGCAATTTTGACTATTCTGAATAATGGGTTCAATACTTCATCAAATAATATCTTGGTTGGTTTCTCATTTTCACAAAATCATTTGGTAGGTTTAATTAATTGAATTCTTTTGTCATTTTGCATTTCATTTCAAAAACAAAAAGAAAAAAAGAAGGAATTATCTATCATTTGTTTGATTTTGTGGAAACCCAAAATTAATATTTTTCTCCTCTCCATCAACTTGAAGCTTCGAGAATTTTAAGATCATATTTGAAAGGTGAATATAACCAATATTTGTTGACAATTTATAGTTAGCTTTTAGTTTAAATTCAGTTTAATTTTATTGTCCTAGATTTTGTTCTATTCACAATTTTTATATTTAGGTTATTAAATTGTTTTATTTTTGTTTCACAAGTTTCTATTATTAGATATTTGGTATGGATCTGATCATGGCTTGATTTTATTATCTAAATACGTTGAATATAATTGATCCAAAAATAACATTGGATTGTTGCGAATAATTTATGAGCAACAACAAATAAGATTTGGAAATGTGTTCAAGAACAAAAAGATGATTTTGCGGGATTGACTACAGCGAAACCATGAGGAATATCAAGAAATGGATGAAAAGACATCTGCAGAATGCACCCATTTAGCTTACTCACAATAGTTTTCCCAAAAAAAGGTGCGATTTGAAATATATTATGGTCTCTTTCTGAGGAAAATTTCAGGTGGGGGAAATTGCTAGTGATGTACAGACTGTTCATTCATTGCATAAATATATGAGAAATTTTAGAGCCATGGAGGAGATTGAAGAAATTCATAGGAGGATTTTTATCCTTTCTTTTGTATATTATTTATTTTGTAAACTTTTTCTTTTCAAAATGAGTAACTGAGGGTTGGAATTTTTGGGAGAATGGACCAGTATTTTTGAAGAAGAATATGTAATTCCAGATTTCTTGATGGCTTTTGTCCTGTGAGTAATAGGGTTTTGTTTTCATTATAATATCTTTGATTATGGTTCATATTATTTGATTAATTGAAAATGCATTGATTTAAATTATCTTTAGTCTGTTTTATCAATACATGATTAATTACTATCATTTATGTATTAATTTTGTCAATATTTAAGAGTCTATTATCCTTATTATCTTGATATTAGTGATTGTATTATTTTGATACAAATCTTGTATTATATTGAGTTTATTCATGTAATTCGGATTTGTAAAGATATACTTGTTCAATTGAGATTTTTCTTATTGTCGATTAGGCTATTATATCTTCACTAAGAATCATGATTTGAAACTTGTTCTTTCTGCATTTTAAATAAGATTTAAATTATTAGCCAAAGTGATTTTCATCCCGACTCTATCACAATCTTAGAATTACACAACCTTCTACTATAGATTTATCTTAACAGATAGGTTGTTGGAGCAACATTATACAATAAGGCACAACCAAAAGTTATCTTTAAATACTAGTTAGCCATAGGTTAATGATTTTCTATCTATTTTGATTTATATTTTGTGAATGTAAATTAAAATTTAATCTTAAATACTTTGTTTATTTAAGTTAAAACATTGTTATTTACATTCATTTATTTTCCTTATTTTTTTTCCAGTTTCAAGGTTAAAAATAAATTATTAGTATAGTATGTTCTAGGTCTATTTATTTTTTCCTAAGATTCGGTTCTCTTGTACAACCTTAGTTTACAAGGTTTCTCATAAATATTGCACTTGTTTATTTCTATGCGTTGTATATAAAAGTGTGAATAGTGAATGTATATAGTAGATCTTCATTAATTCATAGTTAGTTATTTTATTTTCACAGTTTATATTATATCCCTTTATCGACTAACAAAGTCATTAAACCCGTCAGGGGTAGTTATTCCAAATGGCTTGGGTTATTTAGACAACCTTGGGAAAGACTATTCCCTTTCAGTTGACGGTGTGTCATAAACACCCGCCAACAAATGGCGCTAGAAGGAGGGCCGAGGTAAATTTAATGATTAAATGTTTCACCCCTCAACCTGTCATAATTCCAGATTTATAAATTCTTCTTCTATGTCATATTATAATGCACTAGAAGGTAGGTTAGATGACAAGATAACTATTTGGAATCAATTTCTTCAATTTTTTAATTTTTCATGGCTCTTGCCCAAATCATTGTGTTGGAACATGCTTTCAATGTCTCATTACTAATTATTCCCAACAAGACAACTGATCTCTTTTTAGAACTCACCTTTGATGGTGAAGGGAACACATTTGCAGTAGACCATATTTCTAAATTTTGTTCTAAGTTCTTAAAGAATAAGATCACTAATATCAATCTCATATGTAGATTGTTTTTCGTCACTTTTCGATGCCAGGTTAAATATTGGGTTGAATTTTTTCGATATAATTCCATCCATTCTTGGTTTGAGTTTGTAATTGAGTTTTTATCAGATTTTAAAAATTATGATGAATTAGGTGAAGAATTAAGTTACTTAAGGAAATAAAATGATGAATCATTCAAGGATATTGCAATTAGGTTCATACATGTTTGTACTATATTCCCTCTGACTAAAATGCCTCTTATTTATGAATGGTTTCAATACCTCGTTTCTATCCCACACAAGAAAGATCGATTAACGATTAACCAATATGAATTGAGCACTAATACTCAATCTCAAGATGGTTTAAAATTTCATGATGATATTGAAGTCATTAAGGCACCACATTTTTTGTCAACTTCCAAATCAGGAGCATAATGGAATTTTACAAGATGTACTTTCCACTTCTAATATTTCTTTGTCAACAATGTCTTCTTCTATTGAGGAAAAAACCTTGAATTTAAAAGGAGACAATGGTCAAACTCTACAAGATATTATAATTGTTTCTGAAGTAAAATAGATGGAATGTGAATTTGATGATCTTGTTGTTAGTAAAACTTCCCCTCACTCATTCGAACAACTTCAAGATCAATTAGTGGGAGATGACATCATTAGTCAAACTGACATTGAATCATCTAATAATTTTATCGAACATTTACCCTTTTATGATAAACATGATTTGGTATTGGAAAATATATCATGTTCTTTAAAAGCACATATGATGGGGGTTGATCAGTTTATACAAGGAGAGATAACAAAACCACAATTCAAAATACATATTCCAATCATTTCAAGAGACACATTTTGTATTCTCAATTCTTCTACAAATTATTCCTTGTACCCTAATATTTTTTATCCTAATGTTGTGCAATTGTGTGTTCCATATTACCTTAAAGATAATTCAACATTATATAATCAGGTACAGATTATTAGAGATTATCGAATAGAAGATAAAAGGAGAATAATTCTGCCCATGAACATATTAATTCTAATTCTCATCAATTATCCATGGGTAAATCAAGAAATGTGATCTCAATTTTATGAGAAAAATGAATCAAATATAGATTATTAAAATATGATTAACACATAATAATAGAGATACAGTAAAAATGGTTTTCTATTCAATAAGGAAATAAGATGAAACTATAAAATGCATTAGAAAATAAGCTTGCTAGAATGGTGGCGACTTATCTCTAAGAAATGATGTGACGTCTGCGCTCATTCAAAAGAATATGATTACAATGAGGCTCTGAATTAATTTTTACAATAAAAAACAATGTCAAAAACTATCTACATCCAAAACCCCAACCCTAGGAGATGAAGCGCTAAAAGTCCTGTGGGCCCCGTTTGGGTAAGTTAGTACATCAACTTCCTGGGGTTGTAGCTTTTGCATACAATCTCTGCTTTAGGCGCATGATAGCTCGTTGGAAAGGTCTAACTGAGAAGAATGATTTTTTACTGGCCTAGATCAATGTTCTTGGTAGTCACTTGGGCCCCAAATCCCCAAAAACTGTTGTTTAGGGCCTCAAAACGGCCCCGAAAGTTTACAACCCAAAAAATTGCCAAGGTGGAAAACTGTTTTTCGAGCTAGTGGGATAGGTGGGTGGCCATCGATATCCACCTGGATCAATACTCCCTCCTTAGGAAGAAATGGTCCTAATTTCATTGAGTTCCCCCATAATATGAGGAAAGTTCTGTTGAATTTGGCCCCGGGTGAGCAACTTGCCTTGGTGCAGGAGCTGCCCTTCTTTAACGACTCGATAAAGTTGGATCCTTTGCGGTCGAGTGCCCTTGATATGTGTGTCCACAATATTATCATTTTATTTTTGTTGCATGCATACAGGGTTGATATCTGTTGGTGTCAATCGATCTGCTATCTCTGAGGTGTCCAATATTGGTGGGAAATATGACCGAAGGAGAGCCACGTTGAAGACTGGGTGCAGGCCAAGAAAGGGGGAATGTTGATCTCAAAAGAATTGTCACCCATAGCCTTGGTTATGGTGTACGATCCTTAATGGAGTGGGAGAAGCTTCCGATGGGTCCCTGAAAGGCGTTGATCCAGGTGGATATTGGTGGCCACCCACCTATTCCAACTGGCTCCTTGTGTCCATTTTTCTTCAGCACGTTCTTCTGTACTACATTGTTATTGTGGGTTCTACACTTCTGGGGATGTATAAATCCCCACACATCCTCCAGGTGGATATGGTTGGCCTCTCGCCTAATCCAACTGGCTTATTTTGTATGTTTTCATGTCAACACATCTTGTTGTACTTCCAGGGCCATTTTGGGACCCTAAACATTTTTTTTTTTTGGCTTGCCACAGTCAAATTGTAGACGGAGTTAGATTTTGACAAATGAATGTGTAGTTATTTGAAGTACCTTTCCAATGGGCTATAACTCACCTAAAACATAGTTCATATGAAATATTTACAACCCTAGGAACTTGAGGTACCAAATTACACCAACTTACCCATAGGGCCCACATGACTTTTGGCGTTTCACCTTCTAGGGTTAGGTTTTTGGATGTATAAGGTTTTGGAATTCATGAGTAATATAAAAAAGGCCTCTGGAGCCTGATTGTATTCCATTATGATCATAAGTATGCATGTAGCAGCTACATCTCTTCTCAGAGATAACTACCACCATTCAAGCAAGTTTTCAAATCTGCAGTTTTACAGTTTTAGCTTATTTCATTATTTAATAGAAGATATTGTTCAATGGATATTTGTGTTATTATCCATATCTCTATGATTATTATATTCAGTATGTTAATCAGTTCGTTCTTCTTCTAAATCTGGATCAGTGGTATCAGAGCAATCTCCTCTTCATTTATTTTTCTTTGTGCATGTCCCCAATAAGATCTAGGTACAAGAAGTTGGGACTCGAACCAATCGATCCATTACTATATCAGCCACATTGAGCTTGAATAAAACCCATGGGGGACTAAAAGAAATATGGTCGAGCAGGAGATCCTATTAAAATGTCGCTCAAGGAAGCCCTCGTGCGACAAAGGAATGAAATGATGGACAAATTCATGCATATTCTTCGACAACTGCCCATAGGAGAGGCATCTTCATCAAGAGGCCATGCAACCCCCTTCAAGGTATAGATAAATTTTCATATTCAATTATTTGAAGGAATGATAGATGTGGATGTTGTAGATAAATGGTTGAATCTGATCGAAGGATATTTTTTGGTCCACAATTTTTTCGATAGGGAAAATATCACTTTTTCACTCCTCAAGCCCATTTCCCATGTTAAAGAATGGTGGGATACTTACTCTAAGCAAAGGTCCATGGAGGAATATGCAATGTTTGTGGTGGCCCCTACATGGGATTCCTTCCAGGATGCCATTAAAGAACAATACTACGCTATTGGAAGCTATGAGGACCAATACACTAGATGAACCACCCTACATCAAGAAAGGGACCAGACAATACCATATTTAGCCAATATTTTCCTTACCCTATGCACCAAATTGGGTATCAAATAATCTGAGCATCATCTGGTGCTAAAATACTGCGACTGTTTTCATATATATATATATATATATATATTCAAACAGAAATGGAGTTCCTGGACATTGCCTCTTTGCACACAACTTATAGATATGTTGTCAAGAGCGAGCAGAAATTTAAGCAGAAATGACGAGAGTTTGGATCTACAAACCCCTCATAGTCGAAGTATGGAAAAGGCAGCCCCAACCCACATAGAAAGGGACAAAGTTGAGATGGCCACCCTCAAGACAACCAGTCCAAGTTGCAACACAAGAAGGTAAATGAGAAGATGAAGGACACAAGAAAATGGTGTGAGTACCATAAAATTCCTTGGCACAACACTGAAAAATGTCGATCTAAGTAGCCCCTCGTGGCCGAGCTGAAGGATTATGATTCAGATTCCAAGTCAAATATTGAAGGAGGGAATCATATTATCAATGTTGAACCCAATTCCACTGTCTCTACCACCAAATTCCTACCAAGAGAACCAAAAGAACCGGAGGAAGGGGAATGCCTCTTTCACTCATAGATGTGGGTCAAGGGGGCTCTGATTCATTTCATTGTTGACAATGGTCGTCAAAAGAACCTGATTTCAGCAGAGGTCATCAAGTGGCTGGAACTTCCAATGAAACCGCACCTGCAACCCTGCACCATCGGCTGGTTTCACTAAGGAAGAGATCTTTGTGTGAGCCAATAATGTCATTTTCCCTATGACATCAAGCCTTTCAAAGATGAGGTACTGTGTGATATTTCTCCCCTTGAATTTTGTGATGTTCTTTTAGGAAAAACATATTTGTGGAAGTGTCATGCTGTTTATGAGTCTAGACCCCACATTGTTATTATTACTTTGGGTATACAATTGTACAGGATCCTAGAAGTAGCACCACCTACTCCTATTTCTTTAATATCTACTAAACAATGAAATAAGTTCATTTCACAGAATGGGAAGTTCATCTTCTTTGTGATTCGTTCTCATAGTAATAAGAAGGTTTCCGCCACATCCATGGCCTCTACACAACGCCTCTCTTTGTAGTAGAAGAAAGTGTACTGGATCATGGAAAAATACAGAGACATATTCTCCTCACCTACATGGATACCGACACACTGCCAATTCAAGCATCCAATTGATATGACTCCCATCACACCTCTGCCTAATGGACCAGTCTATTGGTGCTTGCTGATGGTGAATAAATAAATCAAGCATCAGATCTGAGAGCTTCTTCAAAAGGGGCACATCATACCCATCTCCTCCCCTTGCAGAAGCCTGATTGTACTAGGGTAGAATAAGGATGAGACTTGGTGACTCCGCATTGATTACAGAGCCTTAAATAAAATCACAATCAAGAATCGCTACCCCATTCCTAGGATTGATGACTTTCTTGATCAAATCAAGGGGGAAAATTTCTTCGGCAAGATTAACCTAAAGTATGGCTACCACCAGGTTCCCATCGAACCAACTAATGTATAGAAAACAACCTTCAAGTCTAAATAAGGTCTTTACGAATGGCTAGTCATGCCCTTTAGCTTAACAAATGCACCAACCAATTTCATGAGGTTTATGGATGATGTATTGATATCCTTCACCAACTCCTTTGTGGTGGTATATTTGGATGACATCCTCATCTTCAACAGAACATGGGAGGAGCACATGCGACATATTCATTAGGTTTTGAGCACTCTACGGCAACACAAGTTGTATGCCAACTTGGAAAAATTCTCTTTTGGCATGAACAAGGTCCAATACTTGGGTTACATTGTTGATCAACATGGGGTACATGTTTATCCAAATAATATCCAAGTCATCCGTGACTATCCAGCCTCGACCACACTGATCGAGCTTCGAAGATTTTTGGCACTAGCCAACTTCTACCAACGGTTCATGTTGGGATTCTCCCATATTGCATGGGCCCTTAGCCAGGTGACCAAGGGTGGTGGTAGGGCCAAGTTTGTGTGGGGGAAGGAGAAGCAATGGGGATTCAATGATCTGAAGCATCGCTTGTGCTCAACTCCAATACTCTCCTTTCCCGATATGAAACAACCATTCAATATTGAGACTAATGCATCTGACTATGTTGTTGGTGCAGTTCTCACTCAACATTGGCATCTGGTGGCATACCATAGTGAGACACTCTCTGATACTTTTCATAAATACCTCAACTATGACAAGGAAATTTATTCCATTGTACAATCCTTTTGTCAATGGAAACAATACATTCTAGGGAATGAGACAATCATACACACTGATCACAAGCCTCTGTGGTTCAAACATACATAGGGGAAATTGAAGAACGACCGCCATAAAAAGTGGTCCACCTACCTGCAACAATTTCATCTCAACATCAAGTATAAGACATGTATCTCCAATCGTGTCGTTGACTTCCTCAGTCGCCCCCCTGTGGCTGCACTCACCACTGTGCTCCATTCCCATGGACATGAAGCATTTGAGTGCCCCCAACTTTACCAACAAGATCCATACTTCACCACCACATATCATTTATTGGGTACAAGCACAACTGTCATTGATTTTGACATTAAGGACATACTCTTATGCCACCTAGGGCATCTTTGTGTTCCTACAAGAGAGCGTTCAAAGATTATTTGGGAAGCCCACTACAGTTAGGTGGTAGGACATTTTGGCGTAGATAAAATTGTGGTCATTCTTCAAAAACATTTTTATTGGCCAAACATTCGACATGATGTCAACAAGTATATCAGATCTTGCACTTCCTGTGCCATCGCCAAGAAATCCATCAAGAAGAAAGGCTTATATGACACTCTTCCTATTCTCGAGAAGCCTTGGGAATCCATATCAATGGATTACATGTCTGGCTTGTTGTCCACCAAGCAAGGAAATGACTGTGTGTTTTTTGTCATTGATCGATTTTTGAAGATGGTCATCCTCAAAGCCTGTAAGAAGAATGTCCTAATGGAAGATACTGCCAAGCTCTTCTTCTAATGAGTGTGGGTCCAATTTGTGATACCATATACCATCATATTCAACCAAGATAGCAAGTTCCTTAGCACCTTTTGTTCGAGTATTTGGTCTCTGTTGGACACCAAGATCACAAAATCTACTACTTTCCACCCCCAAACCGATGGCCAAACAGAGGTTGTCAATTAGATGATTGTCCACATCCTGCGCATGTACAATTCTAAGAATCCATGTACATGGGATGAGAGTTTCCATATGTAAAAAACAGTTACAACAAGGATCTCCATAGTTCCACCGACCATATCCCATTTCAGGTGGGTTTGGGATTCCAACCCTTGGGACCCATTGACGTTGCACTCCCTCTTCCCACCGCATAGAAAAAATATCTCCCTGATCAGTTTGCGATTGAAAAAGGCACTATATTCATTGAGAGGATTCAACGCATATACCAACAGGTCTAGAATATTTTGTATAAATCCGATGCTAAGTACAAGAAACACTCTGATCAACATAGGGTACCACATGAGTTTTAGGTTGGAGACAAAGTCTGGTTACATATGCAAAAGGAGCGTCTCACTAGGCCCCATCGAAAGATTTTCCCACTTCATTATGGGCCTTACACTATCACCAAGGCTGTGGGTAGCAATGATTTTGAGCTCAACACTCCACCCTTCCTTGGTCTGCATCCAACATTCAATGTGGAACTCCTTCAACCCACTAGCAAATTTGGGTCATTTTGCGACGACTATTTCGATGCTATTGCGACGTTATTTCATGGAATTTGTGACAAATTTGGACTCTCTAAAACGTCATTTTATGTCACGCGGCAATTGCGACGAAATTGAATAAACGTCGCAAGAGCGACGCCCCTAGGTAACTTATCAAAATTGCGAAAAAAAAGAAATATTGTCATTGATACAACAATTTAGGCAAAAATGTGAAACCAACATTTCGTCTCAATTGCGATGACCCTTGCGACGACATCTTTCCTTGTTTACATAGAAAAACTATCGCATCAATTCAAGTTGTCGTCTCAAGTGCGACGACAACTTTTCGTTGTTTACATAACAAAACCGTCACAGCTATTTTAGTTGTCATCTCAAGTGCAACAACAACTTTTCATTGTTTACATAGAAAAATTGTCGCAACTATTTAAGTTGTCGTCGCAAGTGCAATGACAACTTTTCATTATTTACATAACAAAATTGCCGCAGCTATTTAAGTTGTCGTCCCAAGTGCAAAGACAACTTCTGTTGTTTATATAACAAAACTGTCGCAACTATTTAAGTTGTCATCGCAAGTGCGATGAACAATATTTATTTAAAAATAAAAATAAAAATTAAAAATAAATTTTTTATTTGATTTAATATTGTCATTTTAATATTAATATTAATATAGGATGCAAATGAAGATCTTAATGATCTTATTAGAATATTTTATCAGGAAATTAAGGTGCAACAAACCAAAGAACAAGTGAATGAGAGATTCCAAGAATATCAAAATAAGATGAAAATTAATTTTGATAGAAGAGTTAAAGAGAGATTTTACTCTTTTACTCCATGAGATTTGGTGGCACATCAATGTTACCAAGAAGAAGATGGAAAAGTCAAGGATATTAATAGAATAGGGCATCAAGGAACAATTATGCGACAAGATATTATCAAATATTTAAGGAATCAAATGAAAGGAAGCTATCAAAGAATGACATTGAAAAGAACTAAGTATGGATGGATGAATAATCATATTGTATGAGAGCATAAATATAAGCAACTTGATTACTTGGTTTCATCACATGCAAAAGATTTAGCCACAAATATTTTAGGATAGTTTTTCGAATGGGGGTACTTATGTTATGACCCAATGGGGGGTATATATGGGATTGAATGTATATGTAATTGGATTGAATGCATATGTAATGGTGTTAAATGTATATTAAATAGGGGGCAATCTAATAGAGGGGCCACATGTGCAATGAGTGAGAATATGTATATATAGAGATCAATATAGTCATTATCGGGAAACATTTGAACACATGATTTGGATATATGGATGTACTTGGGTTATTTGGAGGAATTTGTTCCTAACTATAAGGAAGTTGTTCTCCACACTCACATTTGGCGTACACTGTTTATATTGATTGAGCATGTTATTTTGAGTATTTGGATAATAACTCTTAATTACCCCATGGATTTTCCTTCTAGATATATATTAAGGGAAATTGGTTTACATGGTGTAATCAACAAAAAATGAAATCGATTCTATAATTGTCAAGTTTCTTGTTAGTTCAAACAATATTTTTCTTGACAAGCATTATCTTGTTAAAG
>JZKD02S2087944.1:70594-83981 GCA_000966675.3 Picea glauca
AATTTTATATAAAATTGACAAAATAAAAAAAGATAATGAATATATAGCTAATTACCATGAGACGATATTCATTCGATCCGCCATCAATGTGACCATATTTCCTACAATGTTTTGTAGCTGTTGCTATTAAAATTCTTACAGGATGTCTGAGGAAACATTTTTTACAAGGGCAATAACATCTACCATCACCCTTTTCACCCACTTTACTTTTTCCCCCACCTCTAATAACATTTCGCAACATTCTTCTGCACAAAAATACCTTTTTGGAACCACCGTTGTTATAGAAAGATTGTCGTAACATCTTTAAATTGTTAAATATTTATAGTGCAATTTTAGGTCACTATCGTTGCAATTGCGATGACAGTGACCTAAAAATATTTATTTTTTTACCTATTTACTTAAGGTCATTTTTAACGGTCATTTTTAAGGTTAAGTAATACGTCGCTCTTGATATGGACAAAGTATAGTCGTCGCTCATGTGACAAACATTGACCATAATAATTTGGTCAAACTACCTACGTTGAGATTGTGACGAATAAGGGGTGGATTTAAAAAACTTGAGCTTTTTCTCTTGCATGTTGCGACGAAAGAGTACTTTTGTCGCAAGTGGTTGTCACAAAATTTCAATATGTAGTAGTGACCATATTTTCCACCATTATTGGACACTTCTGAGATCGAAAAATAGATGACACCAACAGAGCTCAACCCTGACTACATGGAACAAGCATCCACTGATCATATAGTGGACACATGGGTCAAGGGCACTCACCAGCAGTGAATCCAACTTTATCGGGTTGCCAAGGCATGGAAACGTCTACACCAAGGAAAGTGGCTCACCCGAGGCCAAATCCAGTAGAATTTTCCTCACCTGATGATGGAAATCAATGCAATGGAGACAATTTATTCCTGGGGGGGGGAATTGATCTAGGTGGATATTGGTGGCCACCCACCTATTCCAACTGGCTCCTCATGTCCATTTTTGTTCAACACGTTCTTTTGTACTACTTTGTAATTGTGGGTTCTACACTTTTGGGGTTGTCTGAATCCCCACACATCCTATAGGTGGATACGTGTGGCCTCTTTCCTAATCCAACTAGCTTATTTTGTATGTTTTCATGTCAACTCATCTTGATGTACTTCCGGAGCCGTTTTGGGGCCCTAAACATTGTTTTTTTGGCTCGCCATAGTAAAAATGTAGATGGAGTCAGAGTTTGAAGACATATTGTGTAGTTCTTTGAAAGACCTTTCCAAGGGCTATCACATGCCTAAAACATAAGCCGTATTCAAAAGTTATGACTCTAGGAAGTTGAGGTACCAAATGTTATCGGACTAATCGGTAGGTGCGGACACTAACATATCTCCCTAAATCCACCTGGATCTAGAACAAAACAGGACAGGACATGACTATTTCCCTAAGTTTTGACCATTGAATTAGCTAGTAGGAAGGAATAAGTAACAAACCTTTGTATCGCTTCCTAGGGTCTCTTTTGCTTCCACTTCGCTCTGGTGCTCTCGTGAGGTCAAGACCAAGACAACACAAACCAACCAAAGTGAAGATAGAAAAATATATTCAACTGTCAACTTATGTGTATGATAATGTGAGAATAGCTTTATGGGAAAGGGACATGTCGCTATATCATATTAATTGAAAGTAGAAGATTACAACCTGATCGCCTTGATGTCGCAAGATTCCTTTCGATGACTCTTGTCTCCAACACACACACTTGCTCAATCCTTGTATGAAGAAGATCAAATCCTCTTGGTAGACTTGCTAGGGCCTCCAAGCTCCTATTCAAGCTAAGTGCTTCACACAATTCTTTCACCAATTCTCCAATGAATCTTGCTTAAACTTTTCCATGAGAATTCCTTCAATATATAGGAGAGAATGAGATGGTTACTTGGATAAGAATGATCCCACAATATTAGGGAATCCAGTACAAGGATAACCATTCGAATGCCAACCCATTCTTCTAGAAGATTCCCTTCTAGAACCATTGAGAATTCACCTTTTTCCAAGCTTTAGAGAAGGTTCGCACCCTAGCTATGTTGCACAGTGCGAGAATTTCACACCCTAGCTTAAGGCAGGCTGCGAGAATGGGTCATTATCACAGCCTGTGATAATAGCAACCTGCGAACTCTCTCCAAAAGTGATTTTTCTAGGAAGAGATGAAAGTCACTTTTCTCAGGAGAAAGTTCTTATGAAGATCCTGAGTACACCATCATCAATACACCATCATGATGACCAAAATCATGGGTAACAGAATTCCCCCCAAAGTATGAGGCTGGAACCAGTGATAGCCGAAAGACTTTGTAAACTGCATGTGTGTGTCGGAAACCAGGAGCACACCTAATCAGAAACCTGCGAACAACCAAGCATTTGCAGAATATCATATATATATCAATTCTGAGGTAGGCATTCCCATACTCAGATCACAGACGGATGACATTGTAGACATAGGTCATGGCCACCAATCATACACTGTGGATCCATGCCGTCAAAATATAGCATAGCCACCAGGAATACACTGTGGATCTATGCGATAAAATTCAAATTAAGATGACATAGCCACGAGACATACAAAGTGGATCTATGTGTCACAAATTATACATACTCCATCGCAACCTAGACAAAGAGATGATATCCAGGGCCTTCAATCTCATCGCCTAAAAGTACGAATCTAACCATGTGATTACATGTGTTGAGGTCGAACATGGTAGAAACCACTTGATTACCAATCATTGATGAAACCGTTAACAAGTGCGAGGGAAATCACCATTGATGCCAATGACTCCCAAGGTACTCTAGTACAATCCATCGAGTGTTAATGAGTGAGTTGAAGTCAAACATTCGACGGAATCTTTCGATCGGGGGTCAATGATGTAAACCCATTGTCGAAAGCGAGGAAACCTGCCATTGAGGCATGCAAGTTCCAAGGTACCAAAAATTTCTAAGTCTTGATTCTAGATAATGAGCTGAAGTCAACGGAACAAAACTCGTCACAGGAGGGCCTTGATGTATCCCCCATCAATGACACAAAATGAGTAACTAATTTTGAAGGTGAAACAGAGTATGATGTAATGGACTAGACACAGGGAAGGCCGACACGGAGAGAATGGACAACTGCAGATGGCCGACTCAATAGAGGTTTTGGATAAACTTCTCTTGAACATATGAACGACACGACCAATGATTTGGTAGCATTGACTCAAAGACGACACAGGGAATGACCTTGTAGAAAATCGAATGAGAGACAAATGGATTTCCCAAACTGGATTCAAATAATGAATAGGGGGTGTCATGTTCAAGAGCGACACTTACTGCCAATTAATATAAAGATGATAACATATCCTTTTCCCAAATTTCCCCCCACCATTTTTGGCAAGTACCTCTTTATTTTTACACAAGCTTGAGGAGGATAACATATGCTTGTTGATATAAGCTTATCCTTCGGATAAGTCCTTCGGAGTATGTTTAATGAACCCTAAGAAAGAGTGCTTCAGTCCCATTACGGGTTTGTCAATGTTTGTTTAACGAGTCCAAAGATAGAAAAATCGAAGGTTTTTCATGATTATAGAGTCTATAAAAACACTCAAAAGAGAACTCTCTCAGTTCCTTTTTCGTAAAATAGTCTGGTGAGACTGAAAAAGAGATAAATTATCACCCACCAGACGCTTTCTTCAAATACTTTATCGAGCGTGAAAATAGCAAGGTTGCTCGGCTATCTTTTCATGTTTAGAGAGTCTGAAAAAGAGCTTAAAGAGGACTCTAGGGGGGTTCCTTTTTCGTATATCCTTGTTGAGCCCGAAAAAGTGATAAAAGTATGCTCGATCGCGTTCTCATGTATTTTTGAGTGTGAGAACGGACAAAGACCAAGCTCAAGGTTTTATACAAAAACCATAAAAAACAATCAAAACATGCGATGAAAAAGAAAAATTATGTCTGCATCCCTGTACATGAACCTCGAAGTCATTACGCCTGCAAAAGTTACACTCAAAAGGACATTAGGGTTTAGGTTTTAATAAATAAAAAATTATAAACATGGTAAAAGTTAATATAAAGAAATAAAAAATCTTTTTACCATATCATTTTCACTTTACCACTATTTGAGCCAAAAACCCCTCTTTTACCCTCAAAATTCGGTGTCAGATTGCGGGATTTACGAGCATCCATTCGATGAGCTATCAACAACAATGAGGTAGGCTCCTTGTTCTCTACTCTTTTATGGTTTTATTTTGCATTTTCATTGGTTAAAACTTATTTTTGAGTTTGTTTTGTGAGCCCTACTTGCGCTCAGCCATTCTCGTAGGTGGGCTACACGAGACCTACGAGAATGGGTCATTCTCGCAGGTGAGCCCACAGTAGCCTGTGAGGTTCTCACACTGTGCTTAGAGGGCACTTGGGAGAACCACAAAGCACAATTTTTTTTTAAAAATTTGCAAAATGAAAGAGAACCAATTCATGAATAGAGTTACTAATCTTCTTCTTGTGTAGGTATTTGGCCATCAAAATGGTTCTTGAATGGTGTGAAAGGGAGCACGAAGAAGACAATTCCATTGCCAGAAATCATCCACCCACTATTGCTTCTTTGAGAAACTGTGGTCTTCTGAAGTACTTTCGTATCCTGGGCATGAGGGCCCAAATCAGGTTATTAGAGTACCTTGTGCATATGTGGGATCTTGATCAGCAGGTATTTCATGTAGGGGTCCACACATTGTCCTTAGATATTGAGGACATTTACTTCTTGACTGGACTATCATGGCAAGGGTACCATGTGAGCCTGACTAGTAGCAGAGGTGGTGGGCTGCCCATGAGTGAGTACTGCCTCTTACACTATGTTCCCGAGGCAGAGAGGAAGAAAGGGAAAGTAGCTATTTGGGGAGTATGGGATTTGACCCTCCATACTATATTGTTCACCATAGCTCGGATGGCTGGGAGCTCCGCTCCTCACATGGTGCTACAGAGTTACTTCCAGTATGCCATAGAGTGAACTAAACCTCGGGTTTTTAACTGGGTAGATGTTGTGCTTTGTAGTATGAAAAAACAGTTGACCAAATGCAAACAAGGTGACCTGAAGCAATTTGGATATGGATCTTTTTTAGTGTCCTTCTTTCTCAAGAGGGTTCCATTACTGAGGCTGCAGGTTGAGTGGAATTTTTCGGCTCCCAGGGATCCAAGAATGTTGAGATGGTGTCAGCTGATGGCCCGGCACGTAGCTGGACCAATAATCAAGTATGATGATACCTTCTTTGACTGGCTTCGACCACAGATGTTGATGGTCGACGATTATTCTTATGTCGTGTTGTATTTCTGAGGAGATCCGGACTTAGTACTGCCAGAGGATGCTCATTGGGGGGAACTTGGTTAGAAGTACACACATTTTTTCCTTTTAAAATGTTTTTTGTATGTTCGTTCAAAGACTAAATACAAAATTCATCTTTGATGACATAGATGTTGGACCTTACCGACCTCCTAGTACTTCTCCCATTCAACGGCGAGGAGAGGTAGCACCAGTGCCACAATGGGAAGCCGGGGATTATCAAGTAGTGGAACAAAACCTAGAGGGTTTGACAACAGATATTCCAGACATGCCTCTTGGAGAGGTTCCACGACGCGATCAATGTCATACAGTAGGAGTGTCAGAGTCCATGAGTCAACTGCTTCGTAGAGTTGCTCGGGAAGTCGTGTGTTACCATGAACGTCATCCATTATGTCACTTTGTAGAAGCTATGAGCTTCAGATTTTGCATTTTGGTCGTCGGACAAAACTTTTTTGTAAAAAACTCTTTTGATCGTTATATATACAGATGGCTTCTACCGGTTTATCATGTGTTATGAAAATTGATGTGATTGATTTATAAATGATCCAAATGTCTGTCTAATACATAGTTAGCCAATGCATCAGTTAATGTATTTAGACATATAGGAATATGTTGATATTCAATGTAATCAAAATAATGTTTCAAGAGGCGAATTCGCAAATACACCTGTAACAAAGTAGGATTTCAAATAGTATAGACATTACTTAACTGTAGCACTACAAGCTGCAAATCGAGTCACACAACCAAATGACGTATTCTGAGCGAGATAGAATCAACCAATAATTCAATAACAACGCTATACTCTGCAATGTTGTTGGTCGCACGATCGAGACACACACCTCGTAAGGAGACAAGTTCATTTGTAGGGGCATAAATTGCCCATGCAGCGGAAGCAAGGTTCTGAGTACTACAACTAGTGCCATCAGCAAAGCCAATATAGTGTAGCGAAGACTCCGACATATGGAAATCAAACACAATGTCACATAAGGGCAGAGACCAGATAAAGACAAAAGCAAGCTATAGTAACACACAAGAAGTATGATACAATAAAAATACAAGTACTCGTGCACAGATGATTTTATGCATAGTACTTCTTCAAGTACAACCCATTCCTGGGTTCACTCAAAGGGATACCATTGTAATCTACTAACTCATAAGCTCCTTTTTCCAAAACTCGCCGAAGGATATAAGGACCTCACCACATGGCTTCAAATTTTCCATCTCCTAGCATATCTCGATCTTGATCATAAAGGAGAACGAGATCTCCTTTGGAGAAAATGTGAGGCTTGACATGTTTGTCGTATTGGGCCTTGACATGTTTTTTTTGAGAATCTATGACTAGGGTAGCATCGCGTCGAGTTTCGTCTAATCGCATAAGATACAAAAGATGTTCTTCCTCAGCATAAGTGTTTGGTAGGAGTGCAATAGCTAGTTTTAAAGAGGGTATCTCGCATTCAATTGGGAGAATGGATTCCATGCCATAGACTAATCGGAAAGGTGTAAACCCAGTAGCAGACTTGACGGATGTCTGGTAAGCCCACAATGCTGAAAAAAACATTGTGTGCCAACTTGTTTTATGAATCTCTGTCATTCGTCGGAGCATAGTTATGAGAACTTTGTTGATTTCTTCAACTTGGTCGTTGGCTTGTGGGTAATAGGGCATTGAGTTTTCATGGCGAAGACCCAGCTTTTCAGTAAGTTCAGACATCATGAAGTTTCTAAAGTGGCTACCATGATCAGTGACGATAGCCTAGGGAACACCAAAATGAGCTATGACGTGATTAAAAATGAATAATGTTGTGGTCTTTCCAGTGTTATCAAATGTCAACATCGCGTCGGCCCATTTCATAAAGTAATTGACAGCTACAATAATGTATCCATGCCCCCCAGCTAAGTGAGGGTGACATGTCATGAAATCGATGCCCCATTTCGCAAAGGGACCAACGGAGACCACATGGTGAAGAGGAGCAGGATGTGACCGTATATTGTTATTATAGGTCTGGTAAGCATGACATTTTTGAACGACGATTATGCAGTTGTTAAATAAAGAAGGCCAAAAATACCCTGCGCGTAAGATCTTCTGGGCAGTAGCATACCTAGACATATGACCACCACATGCTCTAGAATGGAAGTCATTCATAGATTTCTCAGCTTCGTCGAACGTTAGGCAACGTCGAAAAACAGAGTCAATCCCCTGACAATAAAGAGTATCCTCGAGGATAATATATTGACGGGTTTGATAGCGTATGCGACGGCGGTCAGTACTAGACAAAGTTAGCTGGAAAGTCTGGGTTTGGAGATATATAATGATATCACCATACCAAATATCATTAGTGCTAATAAGGAAAAGAGATTCACCGGGCAATGAATCAGCTACTACTATTTCCATTTCAGAATGGGGAAAGTCGCATATCAATTCAGCAAAAACTAAGGACTTCTTGGACTTGGCGCGTTCGAATTCCAAGTCAAACTCTTAGAGAATCACAATCCATTTGGAGTATTTTCCCCCTAGCAATTGACGAGTAAGAATGTGTTGCATAGGGTTGTAGTGAGAAATCATTGTAGTCTTGCGCGAGAGAATATAGTCCTGGAAGTGTTGGATGGCTTGGACGACAGCCAAGGCCATTTTTTCGACATGTAAATACTTGATTTCAGTAGGCGTTAGACTTCGACTCAAGTAGTAGATAACATGTTCGTCATTAGCATCATCCTCTTGGATGAGAACCATACCAATGGTGTAATCCGAGGCAGCAAGGTAAAGGAAATAATCGCGACTGTAATCGGGGGGAAAGAGAAGCGGAGAATGTGTTAGGGATAATTTCAAAGCTTCAAAAGCATTGTTGGCGATGGTATCCCAGATGAACTCGGACCCCTTTTTAAGTAACCACGTAAATCCATGAGTTATCTCGGCGTAATTTGGCATAAAACTATGAAGAAAGTTTGCTTTCCCCTGCAAACTTTGTAATCGGTGAAGTGTAGAAGGAGGAGGGAGATTAAGAATCACCTCAACCTTTAAAGGATCTACTCAGATCCCTTGACGCGAAACGACAAAACCTAGAAGTCGGTCGGATTCCACACAGAAAATGCACTTATGAGGATTCAAACATATACGATAGAATCGACAACAGATGAAAATGGCTCGGAGGTGGGTTGGATGATTGACTTGGCACATTGAATGAACGGGTAAATCGTCCAGATATGGTTGGACAATGTGCTTGATATCATGGAAAGAATAAGACATAGCGCATTGAAAAGTGGCACCAACGTTATTGAGACCAAAAGGGAGTTTTCGATAGGCAAAAGTACCCCAAGGACAAATAAAAGCGGTCTTATGTTGATCCTCGGGAACAATGTTGATTTGATTATACCCGAAGAAACCATCCATTAGCGAGAAGATTTCACTTCCGACGCAATCGTTGACAATTTGTTCAACGAAGGGGGTAGGAAAGTTGTCTTTTGGACAAGCTTTGTTGATATCCCTATAATCAACGCATACACAAATGGTTCCTTGTTTCTTGTCGATCAGGACAAGATTAGAAACCCAGTCAGTGAGAGCCACAGAATAAATAAAGCCGGCTTTTAGAAGTTTCTCGACTTCGATCTTGATAGCCGCCGCTTTACGTGGGTGAACTGGACGAAGGTGTTGCCGAACGGGTTTAGCATCGGGGTATGTCTTGATCTCATGTATCAAAATCTCAGGGTCGATACCCGACATTTCTTCGTAGCTCCAGGCGAAGATGTCACGAAACTCTTTGAAAAGGGATGTGTAGGTGACGATTTCATCTGAAGAACACGAAGCTCCGATATGGAAATTTTTGACAATCTGAGGTTTGATGGAGATGTCAAGGGGAATAGTGGGCGAGATATTTCTTAAGTTACCTTCAAAAAACACATCATGTGTGGATGTGGGAATGGTGGAAATGAAAACAATGGTCGACGGGGTCGAGATATGTTAGTAGTTCTTAATGGTATGTTGCTCCAGAAAGAGGATGGAATGATGATGTCCATCCCAAGGGGTGTATTCCATGACATACATGATCATCTCTTCTGTGGGGAAAATGAAACGGAAAGGATCTGGAGATAACTCACTAAAAGAGGGGGTAGAAGGGGTTGTCGATTGAATGGCCTGATAAGCAGATTCAACTGGACTTAACGGCATTTCATTGCCGTAACAAAGATGATCTCCAGGGTTAGGTACTACCCATGGGTCATGAGACGCAGGAAGTTCGTGAATTAAGGTGGAGATCATGTTAATCGAAGCAACATATAAGCATGGAACATCGGGTGGTGGAATGGGGAAGGTACCCATTAACAAAGAGTCCTTGAGAAGGCCTACACTGATGTTCTCATAACCCGGTGGGGTTTTAGAAATAAATAGTACATTGACAGTATGGGTATTGGAATTAAAGAAGGCTAGTTGGTCGACGGTGATGACCTTTCCTTGATGTGGGAAACATACTACACGAAAAAGTGTCGACACAACTACACGCATGGAATTGATCCAGCTGCGGCCAAGCAGAAGATTGTAATCAAGAGGAGTGTCAAAGACTTCCACTTCGACTTGGACCGTTTTTCCTTCTAACGTGATGGGAAATGAAGGCATGACACCGTAGGGCTTAAAACCAGAGCCATTGAAGGCTTTAAGAGTGTTCTGGGATTCATTCAAAGGGGGAGAGCCAATGGCTTTCCAGCAGGTAAGAGACATAACACACGTCAAGGCACCCAAGACCCAGGAAGATTCAATGGTGGTTGGAGAGGATAGTAGCTCATGGGATTGTGTCCTAGAACAAGAACATGAGTTTGAGCATTCGAGCCCCAAATAGGATTGAACGAACCTGGATATGGTTGGCCCATACTAGGGGGTATTACGGATGCAGCTGGAAACTGCTACCCCCTAGTCGATTAAGGAGGATGTTGTATCAACTGATTCCAATATTGGGCCAAGGATGGAGGTATGTTTTGTCCATAAGGTGGGGTCGGTCCTCCTATCGAAGGTGGTGTTCCAATTGGGGGCAGTGTTCCAATTGGGGGTTGTGTTCCAAATGGGACTTGCATTCCAAAAGGAATTTGCCCGCTGAGAGGGGGTTGACTCATGCCACCTTGGTAAAATTGTCCATCGACGGGAATCTGGTAATTTGGTGTGAATGACGGAATAGTACCACTAGGATTAAAACTGCCAGTAGAAGATGAGGAAGGTCCTCCAAAAGGAAATTGAGGGAGTGTCGTAGTAAAACTGGGAAGAGAGTGCCCAGAAGAAGAAGGACCACCAGGAGAGCCGGATGGGGTTTGCATAGGAGTGGAAATAGAAGCATTTAACGCATGGTATCTAGGTGGTAGTGTCAGGGTGACATTGGGCGTACGTGGTGTGTTGATGGGAGCGAGACTAACCGCAGTAAACCCGGTTGGAACACTCGTAGTATCTGTGTGATGGGCCATTTCGATAGGGATGGTAAAGCAATAGGCGGTAGTAAATGGTACCGTCTTTGGGCTAGAGATTTCAAAAATCACAGGTGGGTTGATTTTGGAAATCACAAGTGAACCTGGCCCAAAAAGGTCCCGTCGAAAAACACCTGTAGACCAAAAAAGATCTTGGCCTTCTATGCCTGGAAAGGGTCCAACTAGTGATCCAGAAGATGTAACAAATAAGTCTCCAGAAGAATTCAGTCGCATAAACGGTCGCTCAGAATCAAGGTGAAGTCGAAAGTCCTCTTGAGTATTGGTGATTCGGAAATGTTCGAGAGAGTCAGGTCGTTCCACTTGTGGGGTGGTGACGTCTGGGACTTCACTCTGCTGAGGAGAGCCCTCAGGTGAACTTGTAGGAAAGGGTTGAGAACCTTCCAGATGCTCTGGAGATAAACCCTGCATTCTACATGAATGACATGGAGGAGCTATGGTAACTGAGTGACAAACTTCACGAAGAAAATCTTATGATCAACTTTGATAAACAAACAACACGTGCTAGTAAACAAAATCTAGGAAGCAACACCAAGAAAACAAGACCTTCTAATTCCAAAGTCACTAGTTGGTGATGAAATCCGACATTGCAACAATGAGATGAGAAGGGGCTGGCCAAGGGTGGAAAAGTTATGCTGACAACCTTCTTAATGGACTTACACCCTGGTGCTAGCTCCCACACATAATGGTGGGTATACCCTCCAAGGAGCCCGAGTGAGTTTGGTCAACGTTGATTCTAGGTACCGTGAAGACTTTCCCCTTCACAGTCACCTTGTGTAAGAACCTATAAATATAGGCCACTAAGGTTACCACCGACAACAATAAATCCTGGGGGGACAGTCGACAATCCGATCCACACGCAAGGGCAGGGTATCTAGCCCGAAATCAACTCAAAAGGATTCCACTCATCATTGTGGGTATACCTCCAAGTGACCCCCATAAGACATGCAATCTCTACACCGATATCAATGAAGTAGGGTGAGTAACTCTGTCAATATCAATGTGACCTCATGTTTGACCCTTGTGTGAGAAGGACTTCCCAGGACAAGATGTTGCAAATGGAATTTAACAATCCTTAACACAAGATGCTATTGTGTGTTTTGTGCTTTGGAGAGTGTATCACTCTTCCTATTCCAAAGTGCTAGCCTAGCTAAATGTTGGCGTAATAGAGCCCTAAAAAAGAGTTACTAGTTAAATTTTATGATTGTGCAGTGTTATTAAGAGCTGTTGTTACTCAAAGGAAGCAGAGATGAAATTGATGTTGTATAAGACTCTGACCCAACGATGCATGGATGAGAATGAAATATATCAATTTTCGTTCAATGAATCCTATGTATGGGAGGGAAAGAGAAGTTTTCTGGATCAAACTTGAACTACAAGACACAATTTCCTTTAAAATGTAGCTGCAACAAATCACGCAAAAATAACAATTCTCTATTGTTTATTTTTCAATAATTTCAACAATTGATTTTCAATGTTTTCGAAAACGAAAATGATTTTTTGAAAGAAAAACTTTGTTCACTTTTCAAAAAGGACCCACACCATGATGGTGAGAGTGCAGAAAATCAAAAACCAATGAACAAGCAATAGATAAAAAAACCCAAACCAATCTTTCAATGGAAACAAAAATAACAAGCAAACCAAACTAGTCTTTTCAATTGCATAAGAAAAGTGATTTTTCAAAGAAGAAGCAAATGATAAAGACAAAGAAGCTCAACTTTCAACCGATCACTGGTTCTTAACCAAACAAGCCTGCTCAGATTCTGAAATCAGAGAGTATATCTTGGCAGAGAAAAGTAAAGAAACGAAAGTCAAGAAAAATGGACAGGAAAAGCCTTTGAAATCCTAAGACTGTTCGTGCACAAGAACGAAGACAAGAAAACATCAACCAATGGTCCAAGAAACTCTTGTTAGGCACCTATACTGATCTGAGCAGTTGATCATGCCAAAGTCTTAAAGCAAAAATTTTGAAAAATAGGGTTCGCAGGCCAACAGTATTACACAATGCGAGAATAGGTGATTCTCGCAGGTGAGCTTTGAGCAGAGTACGAGAACCTGGCACTGAACCTAAAAGCAGGGTGAAAACTCTATAGATTCTCGTGGGCTACTGTGGAGTGCAGTGCGAGAATGTCTGAAACTATTCAAATTTTTGGAAAAAGACACAAAATTTAAAGAGGCCTCTGGACCCAGAGGGTCTATCAGGGTATCCTGAAGACTCAGAGATTGATATGAATGGAGAAAGGTAAGGCAAGAGAAAATGGCCAAGGAAAAATACCAAAAACCACAAGAAAACGGGTTTCTTCCCCAGCGGAGTCACCAATTTTGTTATCGGACTAATCGATAGGTGTAGACACTAATAGATCTCCCTAGATCCACTTGGATCTAGAACAAAACATGATAGGACATGACTCTTTCCCTAAGTTTTGACCATTGAATTAGCTAGTAGGAAGGAATAAGTAACATACCTTTGTATTGCTTCCTAGGGTCTCTGTTGCTCCCACTTCGCTCTGGTGCTCTTGTGAGGTCAAGACCAAGACAACACAAACCAACCAAAGTGAAGATAACAAAATATATTCAACTGTCAACTTATGTGTATGATCAAGGAATTACACAAT
>JZKD02S2087944.1:84031-122039 GCA_000966675.3 Picea glauca
GATAACCATTCGAATGCCAACCCATTCTTCTAGAAGATTCCCTTCTAGAACCATCGAGAATTCACCTTTTTCCAAGCTTTAGAGAAGGTTCACACCCTAGCTATGTTACACAGTGTGAGAAGTTCGCACCCTAGCTTAAGGCAGCCTGTGAGAATGGGTCATTCTCGCGGCCTGGGATACTAGCAACCTGTGAACTCTCTCCAAAAGTGAGTTTTCTGGGAAGAGATGAAAGTCACTTTTCTCAGGAGAAAGTTCTTATGAAGAGCCCGAGTACACCATCATCAATACACCATCATGATGACCAAAATCAAGGGTAACACCAAATTACACCAACTTACCCATAGGGACAACATGACTGTTGGCGTTTCACCTACTAGGGTTGGTTTTTTGGATTTCTAGGGTTTGGGAATTCATGAGTAATATCAAAAAGGCATCTATAGCCTCATTGTATTCAATTCTGATCAGACAGATGCGAGTAGCAGCCACATCTCTTCTCAGAGATAGCTTCCACTATTCGAGCAAGTTTTCAGTTCTTCAGTTTTACAATTTCAGCCTATTTCATTATTTAATAGAAAATATTGTTCATTGGATATATGTGTTATTATCAATATATCTGTGTTTATTGTATTCAATCTGTTAATCAGTTCATCCGATCCTAAATATGGATCAGGTGTTCTTTATTCAAGTGAAACCAAAATTTGTATCCCACCTGAAACTTATGTGGCACCCGATGTTGATCATGGTGTTGCTTGTACTTCGCATTAGACTTTTGTAGAATATATTGAACCTTTTGGCGGATGTGATGGATCCACTCAATGAGACAAGTGGATTTTTTAGCTTCTGGTGGAGCAGGGGATGAGTCATTCGAGGTGGTCGCCAGGGGTAGTGCAACATCTATGGGGCTCAATTGTTGGAATCCCAACCCCACCTAAAAGGGGTTTTGGCCAGTTGAGCTATGATGGGCTCGATTGTAGCTATGTTGGACATAGGGATGACTCTCATCCCATGTACGAGGGTGTTTTGAATTGTACATGCGTAGGATATGTATGATCATCCGATTGAATACCTCAGTTTGGCCATCTATCTAGGGGTGGAAGGAAGTGGATTTGGTGAGATTGGTATACAACAATGTCCATAGGCTCGACTAGAATGTGCTAAGAAACTGAATGTCACGGTCTGAGATAATAGTTTGTGGGATACCAAAATGTACGCATACTCGTTCAAAGAATATCTTGGTAATGGATTCTACTGTTATGTTCTTCTTACAGGTGACTATAATTTCCATATTGGAAAAGCGATCAAAAACCACAAAAACACATTCGTTTCCCCTCTTGGTGGATGAGAGGCCCGAAATGTATTTCATTGAGATGGATTCCCATGACCTGTTAGTAGTAGGAAGAGGGGTGTACATGCCCTGTTTCTTAGTGGTCAGTTTGGAAATAGAACAGGTGATGCAAGACATGATATACTTGTTGACATCATGTTGAAGTTTCGACTAGTAGATTTGTTTCTACAACATTTCCACTATCTTTTCAATGCCAAAGTGTCCTGCCATCCGACTATATTGAGATTCCCAAATCAAATTCACGCTCTCGCTTGATGGAACACAAATATGGCATAGATGGCAGAACATCCCATCCTAAAGAAGGAAATTAGCGACCATTGAGTTGGCACCCAACATTTGCTAGGTAGTGGAGAAGTCAGGGTCTGTCTCATAGAGGTGTGGCCATCCAGAGGTCTCATGGCCGCAAGAGTCTAGTACCATGGTGAGTGTTGTGACTGGAGGTCGGTTGAGGAAATCAACAAATCTATTGGTACTACCTTTTTCTATACTTGATGTTGAGGTGGAATTTCTTTAAGTATGTGGACCACTTCTAATGGCGATCATTCTGCAATTTTCCTTGGGTTTGCATGAACTGTAGTGGCTTATGATCATTGTGGATGGTTGTCTCCTTCCCAAGAATGTAATTTATCCACTGGCAGTAGGATTGCACAATGGAGTACATTTATTTGTCATAAGTAGGGTACTTACAGAAAACATCTTATAGTTTCTCACTATGATATGCCACAGGGTGGTTGTGTTGAGTGAGAACAATGCCCAAAACATAGTTTGAAGCATTTGTCTTTATCTCAAAGGGATGTTGCAGGCCCGATAATGAAAGTACTAGGGATGAGCACAAACGCTTCTTTAAGTCATCAAAGTCTTGTTTTTGGGACAAGCCCCACACAAATGTTTCCTTACCGCCACCCCTGGTTACTTGCCTGAGAGCCCATATGATACGAGAGAATCCCAACACGAACTTGCGATAGAAATTGGTGAGGCCCAAGAAGCTCCTAAGTTCAATGAGTGTGGTTGGGGATAACCAGTCACAGATGATATGGATCTTGGATGGATCCACATGCACACCATTCTGATCAATGATGTATCCTAAGTAATGGACCATGTCCATGCCGAAGGAGTATTTTTCCAAGTTTGCATATAGTTTGTGCTGTCGCAGGGTGTGTAGAACCAGCTGAATATGATGCAAGTGTTCCTCCCAAGTATTTTTGTATATGAGGATGTCATCCAGATACACCACTACAAAATTATTGGTTAAAGTTCATAGGATATTGTCCATCATCCTCATAAACATTGTTGGAGAATTTGTCAAACCAAAGGGCATGACCAACCATTCAAAAAGACCTTCTTTTGATTTGAAGGAAATCTTCCATACATCTGTCTTTTCTATTGGGACCTGGTGGTAGCTAGACTTTAGATCAATCTTACTGAATTATTATCCCCCCATGAGATGATCAAGGAGGTCATTGATTAAGGGAATAGGGTACCAGTTTCAGACTGTGATTTTATTCAGGGCCTGGTAATCAATGCAGAGTCACCATGTCCTGTCTTTATTTTGCACCAACATGATTGGTCTCCCACAACGCGATGAGTTGGTATGGATGTGCCCCTTGTAGAGACATTCTTGGACCTCCATCTCAATATCCTTGTTTTATCACAAAGAGTAATGGTAGACTGGCCCATTGGGTAGCGGTGCGCCTAGGGTTAGATCGATGGGATGCTTGACCTGACAGTGCAGAGGTACCCCAGTAAGATAAGAGAAGATATATGAGTATTCTTCCATGAGCTTATCCACTTGCTTCTATTGTGTGGAGAGATTGACAGTAGAGGCTTTGGATGTGGCTATGATATTTTTCTTAGTCTGAGAGAGGATCATGAAGAAGAAAAATTTCTCGGTCTGAGAGATGACCTTCCTGCATTTATTGGCAGAGATCAAGGAAAGAGCACTAGGATGGACTACCTCGGGTATCCTGTATAATTTCCTATTAAAAGTAATAATAATACTATGAGCCTAGAATCATATACAACATGACGTTTCCATAAATAAGGTTGGCCCAAAAGAACATTAAAAACTTCGAGAGGAGAAACTTCAAACAATACCTCGTCTTTGAAGGGTTTGATTTCGTATGATAGTCGACACTGTTGGATGATGAGGAGATCACCTCCTTGGATGGGCCATCCAATGGTGTAGGGTTGTGGGTACGACGTTTTCGGCAGGGACATACGCTTGATGACCTTTGCTAAGATGAGGTTCTTTTGTCTACTGCTATCAATGATGAAGTGCAGCTGGGTGCCTTTTACCCACATCTGTGAATGGAAGATACACTTGCCTTTGTTTGGATACTGTGGTTCACCAGGACGAAGCTTGGTGGTAGAAATGGTGGCATTGGGTTCCACATCAATGATCCATATTCCCCTTTTTGGTTCTGATTCATAGTTATAACCTGCATCTGATTTAGAGGATTTTAGTTCGACCACCTGCGACTGCTTTGAGAAATAATCAATAATGTTATGCCAAGGGATATTATGGAAGTCCCACCACTTCCCACTATATTTATTTGTCTTTCCAGTGTCCTTTGTTTCTTGCGGCTTGGACTAGTTGTCCTGATACCATCCATATTTTCTCTATTATTTTTTTTGTGGCTTGGGGCCGCCCTTTGTTGTTTTTCCTGTGAAGGGTTCCCAGGCCCAAATTGTTGCGTCTTTTGTTTGAGATTCTGCACGATTTTGAAGGCATATCGGTAGGTCGTTCCCAAGGAAGAGATGTTTTTAAATTGCATTTCAGTCTATATGTATCTATGCAGAGAACCGCGATACTTGAGCACCGGATGTCGCTCTAAATCATTGATACACAGCTTGGTGCACAAGGTATGGAATATATTTGTGAACTCTAGCACTACTTGGTCTCTTTATTGCTGCACTGTGGTCCATTTGGTATACAAGTCATCATTACTTCAGAAAGGGTAGTATTGTTCCTTAATAGAATCCTTGAAGGATTCCAAGGTGGTTGCGACTATAAATAATGAGGGTTCCTCTGTTTCCTTTTGCTCATAGAAATTTTCCAACCAATCTTTGACATGGGGCTCACAGAAAGTTTCCCCCTTTTTGCAAGAAGATGATTAAAATGAGGCTCTAAAAGAATTTTTACAATAAACAAGAATGTCAAAAACCCTAGACATAAAAAAACCTAACCCCAGGAGATGAAGTGCCAAAATTCATGTGGGCCCTGTTTGGGTAAGTTAGTACATCAACTTCCTAGGGTCGTAACTTTTGCATACAATATTTGTTTTAGGCGCATGATAGCCCATTGGAAAAGTCTAACCAAGAAGAAAGATTTTCAACTAGCCTAGGTCAACAACTTTAATAGTCAAATGGGCCTGAAATCTCCAAAAAATGTCGTTCAGGGCCTCAAAATGCCCCCAGAAGTTTGGAACCCAAAAAACTACAAAAAAACTACCGAACAATTGCCAATGTGGAAAACTGTTTTTCGATCTAGTAGAATTGGTGGGTGGCCACCGATATCCTCCTGAATAAATCCTCCCTCCTTAGGAAGTAATGGTATCCATTTCATTGAGTTCCCCCATCAGATGAGGAACTTTCTGCTGAATTTGGCCCTGGGTGAGCCACTTGCCTTGGTGCAAGAGGTGCATTGCTTTGATGACTCGATAAAGTTGGATCCTTTGCTGTCGAGTGCCACTTATCTCTGTGTCCAAAATATGATCATTGGATGTCTAATGTATGTAGACAGGGTTGATATTTGTTGGTGTCAACTGCTTTTCTATCTCTGAGGTGTCCAATAATGGTGGGAAATATGGTTGAAGGAGATCTATGTTGAAGACTTGGTGCAAGCCAAGGAAAGGGGGAATGTTGAGCTCAAAAGCAGTGTCACCCACAACCTTGGTGATTGTGTATGACCTATAATGAAGTGGGAGAAGCTTCTGATGGGGCTCTGTAAGGAATTCTTTCTGCAAGTGCAACCAAACGTTTTCACCTATTTGAAACTTATGTGGCACCCAATGTTGATCACGACACTACTTGTACTTGGTATTATACTTGTGTAGAATATCGTGAACCTACTGGAAGATGTTATGGATCCTCTCAATGGAATAGGTGGCTTTGTCATCTTCTGGTGGAGTAGGAGATGCGTTGGATGAGGTGGTCGCCAAGGGTAGTGTGACATCCATGGGGCCCAATGGTTGGAATCCCAACCCCACCTGAAAGGGGCTATGGCCAGTTGAGCTATGCATGAATCGGTTGTAGCTATGTTGGACATAGGGAAGAATCTCATCCCATGTGTAGGGGTGTTTTGAATTGTACATGTGTAGGACATGTACAATCATCCAATTGACAACTTCAGTTTAGCCATCTGTCTAGGGGTGGAAGGAAACGAATTTAGTGAGCTTGGTATCCAACAGTGACCAGAGGCTCGACCAGAATGTGCCGAGGAATTGACTATCACGGTATCAAATAATGGTTTGTAGGATCCAAAAATGTTCCCATACTCATTCAAAGAAGATCTTGGCAGTGGATTCTACTGTTATGTTCTTATTGGAGGTGGCTAGAATCTCCATCTTGGAAAAGAGATAAAAAACCACAAAAACACAGTCATTTCCCCTCTTTGTGGATGGGAGGCCCAACATGTAGTCCATTGAGATGGATTCATACGACCTGCTAGGAGTAGGAAGAGGGGTGTATGGGCCCTGTTTATTATTGGTCGATTTGGCACTAACGCAGGTGGTGTAGGACCTGATATACTTGCTGACATCTTGTCAAAGTTTCATCCAGTAGAAATGTTTCTACAACACTACCATTGTCATTTCAATGCCAAAGTGTCCTTCCACCCGACTGTAGTGAGCTTCCAAAATCAAATTCACATGCTCACTTGATGGAACATAGAGATGGCCCAGATGACACAACAACCAATCCTTAAGATGGAAATTAGCGACCACTGTGTTGGTGCCCAACATTTGGTAGGTGGTGGAGAAGTCAGGGGTTGTCTCATAGAGGTGGGGCCACCTGAAGGTCTCATGGCCACAAGAGTATAATACTGTGGGTAGTTCCACGACTGGAGGTATACTGAGGCAATCAACAACTCGATTGGTACTACCTATTTTATAATTGATGTTGAGGTGGAACTGTTGTAAGTATGTGGACCACTTCTGATGGTGGTCATTCTACAATTTTCCTTGGGTCTGCATGAACTATAGGGGATTGTGATCAATGTGGGTGAATGTCTCCTTCCCAAGAATGTAATGTCTCCATTGGCAGTATGATTTCACGATGGAGTACAGTTCTTTGTCGTAATTAGGGTACTTACAGATAACATCTAATAGTGTCTCAGTATGATATTCCACAGGGTGGCCGTGTTGAGTGAGTATGATGCCCACAACACAGTATGAAGCATTTGTCTCGATCTCAAAGGGATGTTGTAGGTCTAGTAATGAAAGTACTAGGTATGAGAACAAATCCTTCTTCAAGTCATTGAAGTCTTTCTTTTGGGACATGTCCCACACAAATATTTCCTTATTGCCACCCTTGGTTACTTGGCTGAGGGCCCATGCGATATGAGAAAATCCCAAAACGAACCTGCGATAGAAATTGGTGAGGCCCAAGAAGCTCCGAAGTTCAGTGATTGTGGTTGGGGCTGGCCAATCACAAATGACCTGGATCTTGGATAGATACACATGCACACCATACTGATCAATGATGTAGCCTAAGTAATGTACCCTATCCATACCGAAGGATCATTTTTCCTAGTTTGCATATAGTTTGTGCTGCCCCAGGGTGTGCATAGCCTATTGAATATTCTGCAAGTGTTCTTCCCATGTCTTGTTGTATATGAGGATGTAATCCAGATAAACCACTACAAAAGTATTGTTTAAATATTGTAGGATATCATCCATGATCCTCATAAAATTTGTTGGAGCATTTGTCAAATAAAAGGGCATGACCAACCATTCAAACTACCTTCTTTTGACTTGAAGTTGGTCTTCCATACATCTGTCTGTTCTATTGGGAACTGGTGGTAGCCATACTTCAGATCAATCTTACTGAAGTATTTGGCCCTCATGAGCTGATCAAGGAGGTCATTGATTAGAGAAATCGAGTACCTGTTTCAGACTGTGATTTTATTCAGGGCCCAATAATCAATGCAGAGTCATGAGATCTTGTCTTTATTCTGCACCAAAATTATTGGGATCCCACAAGACGATGAGATGGGACGGATGTGCCCCTTGTGGAGTAGTTCTTGGATCTGCCTCTTGATCTCCTCATTTTCTAATAAAGAGTGGTGGTAGACTATCCCATTGGGTAGCAATGCACCTGGGGTTAGATCGATGGGATGCTTGACCTGGCAGTGCAGAGGTACCCCAGTAGGAGAGAAGAAGATATCTGAGTATTCTTCCACGAACTCATCCACTTGCTTCTATGGTGTGTAGAGATTGGTTACAGAGGCCCTGTTTGTGGCTGCAATCTTTCGCTCACTCTGAGAGAGAATCATGAATAAGAAAAATTTCCCAGTTTGAGAGATGACCTTCCTACATTGCTTGGCAGAGATCAAGGTAATGGAACTAGGAGGGAATTCCTTGGGTATCCTATACAATTTCCTGATCAAATTAATAATAACACTACGTGGACTAGACTCATATACAACATGACATTTCCATAAATAAGATTGTCCCAAAAGAACATTACAAACTTTGAGAGGAGAAACATCACACAATACCTCATCTTTGAAGGTCTTGATGCCATACAATAGTCACCAGTATTGGCTGATGCGGAGATCCATTCCTTTGTGGAGCCATACAATGGTGTAGGGTTGTCGGTGCGGCGTTGTCGGCACGAACATCCACTTGATGACCTTTGCTGAGATTAGGTTCTTCTGGCTACCACTATCAATGATGAAGTGTAGTGGGGTGCCTTTTACCCACATATGTGAATGGAAGAGTCGATGGATTTCTTCTAGCTCATTTGGTTCACTAGGTTGGAGCTTAGTGGTAGCAACAGTGGCACTGGGTTCCACGTCAATGATCCATCTTCTCCTTTCAATCCAGTGGAATAGGTGGGTGGCCACCGATATCGAACTGGATCAATCCTCCCTCCTTAGGAATAAATGGTCTCAATTTTGTTGAGTGCCCCCATTAGATGAGGAAATTTATGATGAATTTGGCCCCGTGTGAGCCACTTGCCTTGGTGCAAGAGCTTCCCTACTTTGATGACTCGATAAAGCTAGATCCTTTGCTATCGAGTTCCCTTAATCTATGTGTCCACAATATGATCATTGGATTCATGTTACATGTAGTCATGGTTGAGATATGTTGGTGTCAACTATTCTTCTATCTCTGAGGTGTCCAATAATGGTGGGAAATATGGCTGAAGAAGATCCACGTTGAATATCGGACACAAGCCAAGGAAAGGGAGAATGTTGAGCTCAAAATAATTTTCACCCACAACCTTCGTGATGGTGTATGACCCATAGCAAAGTATGAAAGTCTTACGATGGGGCCCTTTAAGGTGTTCTTTGTGCAAGTGCAACAAAACGTGTTCGCCCATCTGAAAGTTATGTGGAACCCGATGTTGATCATGGTGCTTCATGTACTTGGAATTGGAATTTTGTAGAATATCTTGAACCTATTGGAAGATGTGTTGGATCCACTAAATGAACCAGGTGCCTTTGTCATCTTCTAGTTGAGCATGGGACGAGTCGGCCGAGGTGGTCACCAGGGGTAGTTCAACATCCATGGGGCTCAATGGTTGGAATCCCAACCCCACCTGAAAGGGGCTATGTCCAGTTGAGCTATGCAGGGCTTGGTTATAGCTATGTTGGACATAGTGAAGAGTCTCATCCCATGTGAAAGGGTGTTTTTATTTGTACATGCACATGATATGTATGATCATCTAATTGACGACCTCAGTTTGGCCATATGTCTAGGGGTGGAAGGTAGTTGATTTGGTGAGCTTGGTATCCAACAGTGACTAGAGGCTCGATCAGAATGTGCTGAGGAACTGACTGTCATAGTCTGAGATAATGGTTTGTGGGATCCCAAAATGTACCCCTACTCGTTCAAAGAAGAGCTTGGCAGTGGATTCTGCTGTGATGTTCTTGTTGCAGGCGACTAGAATCACCATCTTGGGAAAGCGATCAACAAACAAAAAAACAAATTCATTTCCCCTCTTGGTGGACATGAGGCTTGACATGTAGTCCATTGATATGGACTCCCACAGCCTGTTAGGAGTAGGAAGAGGGGTGTACATGCCCTATTTCTTAGTGTTTGGTTTGGAAATAATGTAGGTAGTGGAGGACCTGATATACTTGTTGACATCCTACCAAAGTTTTGGCCAGTAGAAATGTTTCTGCAACACTGCCATTGTATTTTTTATGCCAAAGTGTCTTGACACCTGATTGAATTGATCTTCCCAAATAATTTTAGTGCTCTCACTTGATGGAATGAAAATATGTCCCAGATGACACAAAAACCCATGCTGAATATGGAAATTAGCGACCACTGAGTTGGCGCCCAACATTTGGTAGGTGGTGGAGAATTCATGGTCTGTCTTGTAGAGGTGGGTCCATCTGAGCGTATCATGGCCGCAAGATTCTAGTACCATGGTGAGTGTCACGAGTGGAGGTCGACTGAGGAAATCAACAACTCGGTTGGTACTACCTATTTTATAATTGATGTTGAGGTTGAAATGTTGTAAGTATGTGGACCACTTTTGAAGGCGGTCATTTTGCAATTTTCCTTGGGTCTGCATGAAATATAGTGGCTTGTGATTAGTGTGGATGATTGTCTCCTTCCCAAAAATGTAATTTCTCCATTGGCGGTAGGCTTACACAATGGAGTACATTTCTTTGTCGTAATTAGAGTACTTACCTACAACATATGATAGTTTCTCACTATGATATGGCATGGGTGTTGTGCCTCTTCCGTCACCTTAGTGAGCAAAATAGAGGTGCTTGCAAGCTCAGTTGGGTCTGATGAGCAGGACAACTACAAGGAAAAGAGTTAGGGAAAGAAATAAAACAACAATTAAGAATTAAACTAAGAAATGAAATAACAACTAAATTCATGAGAATAGGGACATAGAAACAAAAAGAACAATAAGACCCATGTCACCAATGATGAGGCTGATATATTAGTGAAAGAATGCACCGATAAGAAAGGGGACTATGAGTCCCTTCTTCCTCCAAGGGAGGGCTCTTGGACCCCCACTAGTAAGCTCTTCTTACAACAAATAAAAATGGAAAATGATGAAAGAACTCTTTGCAAATCCACTCAAGGGGTGAGATGGATTGCCCAATGCAATGGTGAAAATATACTCTTGGCAACGATGGAGTCCTCAAGAGAATAATGGCAGCATAAATTTTCTTTGAATTCCTTGAAAAATGAAGTGTATCCATGGCCTTTTTATAGCATTCCTTTGAGCTATTGTTCAACTAGTTTGTAGTGTGAAAAGAGGCTAATTAGGGCATTTCTAGGTCTTTGACCATCCATCCAGTCAAATCCAGTCTAGATTTGAGTGTCAAATCGGCTTGGGAGTTGAACCATAAGTGGGTGGGAGGCCGACCACTCTCATAAATGCGTCATTTCTCAGGTGTGCAGCTTTTTGCGATAACAGTCGTGCATCGTGCACATGTGCACGTTTTTTGCATTCCTGTTCCATGCATGTGCATGCGTGCCTAGTGTCTTCATAGCACCCTTCAATTTTTCACTACTTTGTATAGTTTTTTAACCCTTTATGAATGATTTGGTGTTAATTTAGGTCCATGGATGACTTCATCACTGTTTGACGATGCTGAGTTCATGTAACCATGTGCGGACGAAATTTCAGTGATAATAGATGCCCCCTGATGGATGAGGTTAGGAGCATACGTATAGCCAAAATCCATCAATGTTTCTTCTACTAAGAATGTTGTTGTAAGAGAGAGAAATAGTGGGATCGTCTAGAGTGATGCGTTTGAGGGAAAAAAGGAACCGGTAGAACCCAACCTTCCATGAGGTGTATGAAAAATAAAACTGTGTACAAACGAGGCAGGCATGCCCCATGCTTGTGTCATGTAACTCAAAAAAGAGGAATGAAGTGTTGGTGTAGACAACTGTAGCACTCTCAGGGGTGGTAGTGATAAAGGCAGAAGACAATTATGTGGATGAACATACTCTAAATAGTAGGCAGTGATCATGGTAATAAGTATCACCGATTATGTGGCTATTGATAGCCCAACCAAGTTCAGAGGTCTTCGACAAATGAAAGAACTAAATGCAATAGTTTCAAAGTAATACCCATCGTAACATGAGAAAGTGTTGACGTTTAATGTTATGGGGGTCAACGATAGTAGGGAGCAATGGTGTTTCACCCTGTGCCATCCAATATCTCTCATTGGGTGGGTAATGAGAATCAAGATACTGTAGCCCTTCTGGAAAACTATGCGGATGTCAACAAACAAGGGGGACGTGACTCCTTGAAGAAAATGGCTTCATGAAATATACTAGGTGAGGTTAGGAAGTGGAGGAGGTACATGGACGAAGTCAATATGTAGGAAGACTCAAGACTTCTCTTGGTTGGAGTATATGTGAGATAAAAAGTGGCCGCAACCGTTCAACAAGGTCAAGTGTCAGGGGGACGACAAGACCAGGGATAAGTTGTGCTAGAGGTGGGACAAGGTGAAAAAATTTAGAGGGCAGAGGGAAGTGGCCTGTGGGGTGCTCTGAAGATATGGACAATGCCGGTCAAGGGTGGATGATAAGTAGTGCTTCAACCAAGGGTGACATGGGTTGCGATTGGCCAAAAAAGGGAAGCATGGCACCAAAGGTGTCTTCAAAAAGGTAATGTAATGACTGGAAATAAAGGTGTTTGTACAATAAATAATGAATAATTGGGGAGAAGTGTACAAATACAGAAATGGGTGCCCTAGAGTGATATGGTTGGCCCGGGAAGGGCATAATTTTCTCGGGAAACTGATGGAGGGTGGGGGCCCCATGGGTGGGTTTCTGTACGAGGTAGGTGAAATGAAGGGAGATTTGTAGATGAGTAAATAGATTGTGGATGAAATGGAGGGTTCATGCTACTACGGAGGTGCAGCCCGACCATAGAACCGTGGAGAGGTAACCTGGGAGTCCGTTGGGAAAGCTAGCAAAATGAGGAGAAGGAGTATGTGGTTGATTCGTGACATGATGTAAGACTATTGGGACTCCCATCCCTAAAGGGTTTTGAAAAACAACATGAGTGTCAGAAGTGCCAAAGGGTGCTATGAATGGGACAACTCATGTGGGTAAGAGTGCTACCAGGTGACAGTACCGAAGATGCAAATGGAGGTGTGGGTACTGCAGAGCCGGAAATGGGGATCCTAGAGGCAAATGTCAGAGGGTGTGACTGGAAATGTAAGTGAGATTCAAAGGGAATGACTACATGCCAGTGCTGAGTATATACCTGAAGGGGCTGTGTCGATGTATGATGACCAAGTACCTGCACACATGAAAACCAAATACCCGACGTGAACAATATCTGAAGATAATTGAATATATGAGCATGTATTTGATAAGTGTGAATATGTGCATGCGTACCTGATCAGGGTATGAAAAAATGGTGCCCCGGGGGCTTAGGAGGAAAAGAGGCCCAGGGACTATTGTTATGTAGATGACGGGATGTTGATCTCGTGGCTGAAGACGGATCGAGAAATGGACGGCTGGAGCTCCCGGAATGGTGAGTGGAAGTTTGGCAAAAAGGCCTATATATAGTTGTAGGGCCCACATTGCCACCTCATTTGTACTTTCTGCTATAGTGATTGGATGAGAAGCATTCAGAGGAGACTGTGAGATTCTGGGAGGACGAGGCATCCGATTGAGGACCCGCGAGTGTCATGTTAGTGGTCTGATCATCCTGCGTAGAATTAAGGTTTCATTTTTTGGGCAGGGGCTATACGGAGGGCCGTACAGAGGTGTTTTAGGGGTGTGGGCCCCACATGCGCGGGTGATCCAGTAATAGGCGCACACATGTGTATGCCTGTCCACTGGATAAACGCACATGAGAGCTCCAGTAAAGGGATAAAGGGCATGCAGTGTGGGCGTGCCTGTTGGTTGAACAGGCACGCACAGGTGTGCGTCTGTCGGTTGAATAGGCGCGCACATGTGTGCACCTGTAGCATGAACAAGCATGCCTGAGAGTGCGCCTGTGTAGTGAACAGGTGTGCATGCGTGCACACCTATGTAGTGAATAGGTGCACACAAATGCACACCTGTGGGGTGTACAGGCATGCATGTGCGCGCCTGTGGGTTGAACAACCGCGCCATTGAGGCAAGGTTGACAGGTATAAAACTTGGCTTTTTGATGTTTGTTGAGTGTCCATGTGGCTAACTTAGGATGGTTTTATGTTGTGCAGGTGAGCTTTGGGCACGATGCCTATTGGTTGGCGAGAGCAGGATTGGTCCCAGTTGTGAGACACCATGGCTATTGAGGAGCCAGGTGTACGTGCGACTTTGGCAGCCCGTGGGCTGTTGAAGTTCTTTGAGTGCCCCTTGATATGGGTGCAGGAGTATCTTTTGTAGTTTCTTATTTGGATGTGGAGTCTAGACCCGCATTGCTTCATAGTGCGGGGAGAGCAGATTCCCTTCACTGCGGTGGAGGATGTGTATTTTTTGACTGGGCTCCCATTTCGGGGAACACCCCTACCAGCGGAGCTGGTGTTACTGAGAGATACGCCGCTAGCGACAGTGGGTCAGAGATATTTTTCGAGGCCGAACTATATGTCGAGCACAATTGTGAGCATTGGGGCGATGGATGCCCTAGCACATTGTTGTATAGCAGCGATGATTGAGAGGGTGTTTGGTTCTCGGGTGACTTAGCGGATCAGCAGTGGCCAACTGATGGTGATGGAGAGAGTGTTGGCTGGCGAGCATTTCTCATGGGGACTTACACTGCACTCCAGGATGGTGGGGCAGCTGGACCACTGTCGGTCCACAGATACGGGAGAGTTTGACTTTGGGTCCATCCTGGTGGCCTGGTTTCTGGAGAGGGTGTCGATGTTGCACCCTAGGATTCTATTGGGTGTGCTTGGGGCACGAGAGCCGTGGCTGAGGCGGTGGTCGACGATGTTGCTTCACCATGGTGGTGGCAAGGGTGGTCACTTCTTCACTGTCGAGGCGACACAAGTATGGCGGTAGATGCAACAGGTGATATTGCGGTACCCCTATGCCGGGGTTGACTTTCGGGAGGATCTGGACATGGTGCTACCTCCAGGGGAGGTGTTTGACCACCGAGGTATGTTGATGATGTTGATATATATGTTTTTTTGTTTTTGAGATAGCATGCCATATGTATATGATATAGATGTTGATACTATCTGTTTTTTGTTTGTATGTGTAGATGTGGCACCTCGTGGGAACGAGGTGGATTTGCAGAGAGCGTCGGCTCATCAGGAGCTAGAGAGATTGCCGCAGGGAGAGAGACGTCGGCATGAGGATGTTGTGGTGCGACCAGATGAGCTGGAGAGGGCAGCGAGGAGACATTGGTTTGATGACCCTAGTGCTAGGCCATCACACGCTCCTTCGGCGGCTATCGGAGTGGATTTTGAGGACATACACCATCGTCTAGAGGCAGTGTTACAGGATGTTCCTGAGGGAATATGGTCTCTCATCCAGGATGAGGGTATCCTGGAGCAGTGCGTGGGGGTTCTGCCGCCATGGCGGGCCATAGTATGGTGAGAAAAAGTGGTTGGTGCTGTGATGACCGGACGACTGCCGCTGGGGCAGGAGGGACCGGTAGGGGGTGGACCACCACTGCCTGAGGGAGGGGCAGGTGGTGGTGGGACACCACCACCTAAGGGAGGAGCAGGCGGTGGTGCTCTAGAAGCACCATGAGTGGTGTTCTATGTATTTTACGTATATATATTTTTTGTATATAAGCTGGTGAGCCCATGTTGTACCAAGGTGCTTCATTGGCCTGTAGATAGTTGTATTTTTGTATGTAAACATTTGGATGGCACTGTGGTCCTTTCGATATATACATGAGTATACATTTTTGAGATCTATTTGGTGTTTACATGTGTTTTGTTAATGTATTGATGATGCCTAATATATATATGTGATGACGGTTTGTGTTATATGTTTATGTATGTGTAGAGGTAGCTTGATGTGATATGTGCCAGTCTAACACAATATTATCTAGGTTATCCGTAATGTGATTCAATTGTCTTGGAATATGTGTAAATGTAATGGAATCAAAATGTCGAGATAAAAGTCTAACCTGCAGGTATTTACGAAAGAGGCAAGGATCACAGACGTGGTACACATTGTTGAGCTAGAGTACGACTAGTTGAGAGTCGAGAAAATGCTAAGGTGACGAATACCATGATGTTGGGCATCAGCCAAGAGGCTGATGACGGAAGTGTATTTGGCTTGGTTGTTGGTTGCTGAACCCAAACATATGCCGCTTGAATGGAGAATTTCATGTGAGGGGGTGTAGAGAGCCCAAGCGGCCGAAGTGAGATTTTGCATCCAATGGCTGGCGCCGTCGGCGTAACCGATATGGTAGGCTGGTGGAGGAAGCATCTGTCAATAAAACAAAGGATAGTTTAAATGTGAGGGAGGAAAAAAGATTAAAAACGCTATAAAATAAATAACCTAAAGTAGAATGACTATGTTTAAGCATAAAATTTCTTTAGATACAACCCATTGACGGGTTCTTTGAGAGAGAGGCCTTCGGGGGAGGCCAGGATGTATGCGCCTTTGGTGAGGCAATGTTGGATAATGTATGGGTCATTCCAGAGTGACTCAAATTTTCCATGACCAAAGGTATCATGAGTGATATCGTAAGCTAGGACAAGGTCACCTTCGTGAAATGAGCGAAGGTTAAAATGTCGATCAAAGGTAGACTTGGATCATTTTTTAGCTGCCTCATTGTTCTATAATGAATATTGACGATCTTCGTCTAGAGACTCTAAGTTCAGCAAGTGCTGATCCATTGGAGCCGTGTTGGGTAACAGCTCAATTGCGGTGCGTAAGGTGGGAATTTCGCACTCGATGGGAAGAGTGGCCTCAACCTCATGGACTAGATGAAATGGTGTGAAACCAGTAGCTGTTTTCACAGTCGTCCGGTAAGCCCATAGCACAGAAAATATCATATAATGCCAATTGGTTTTATGTTTATTAACCGTGCGCTGTAACATGGTCTTGAGGACCTTGTTAATAGCTTCGACCTGTCCGTTAGACTGAGGGTAATATGGTGAGGAAAACTCGTGGGAGAATCCTAACCGAGATGAGAGTTCGACAAAGATCTCATTCTTGAAGTGTTTCCCATGATCGGAAATGAGTTGGAGTGGTACTCCAAAGTGGGATATGATGTGGTTAAAGAAAAAACGCGTTGCAGTGTCAGCGGTGTTGTTGAAGGTGGGCATAGCTTTTTCCCATTTGGTGAAGTAATCGACAACGACAATAATGTATTTGTGAAGATTGCTGGAGGGGGGATTACAAGTCATGAAGTTGATGCCCCATTTACAAAAAGGGTCGGCAGTGATGTCGAGATGAAGAAGAGCAGGGGGAGCTCAGGCTTTATTGGCATAGAGTTGACATTGCTCACATCATTTCACAGCATGAATGCAATCGTGAAACAAGGTAGGCAAAAATTAACCGGCTCGGATAATCTTTTGAGTAGTGGATATGCCCGAAAGATGGCCTCCACATGCACCATTGTGGCAGTCATTTAAGACTCTATCGACCTCATCAATAGTCAGGCATTGACAAAGAGTGGTGTCGACTCCCTGCCGGTATAGGATGTCTCCGATGAGGAGGTAGCGGGGGGCCTGCTGGAGAATACGACGATGATCATCTCGTGATAGGTGGTTACCGAACTTTTGAGTTCGGAGGTAGACGAGGAGGTCGCCGTACCAAGGATCATTAGAAGTGATGTAAAAGACATGTTCGTCGGGAAAGTCGGTGTTGACGGGGGTACTGGTGGTGTCAGAGGGGAGGGCCATGACAAGTTCGGCGAGAATGAGGGCCTTCTTACTCTTAGGATTTGAGAACTCAAGTTCGTACTCCTGAAGGATAATGATCCATCGAGCAAATTTTCTGTTAATTTGTCGACGACTAAGCAAGTACTGCATAGGGTTGGAATCTGCGATGACCTTTGTCATGCAAAGCAGAATGTACTGGCGCAGTTTCTGGACTGTGAGGACAACTGCAAGAGCAAGTTTCTCTTCATGTTTATACTTCAAGGGTGGCCCTGAGAGGTTTTTACTAATGTAATAAATGACATGCTCATGATTTTCATCACCGAGATAGACGAGAACTCCTACTACTGATACAACTGATGCTGATACGTAGTGGATATAGTCACAATTGTAGTCAGGTTCACTAATTAAAGGTGTGTTTGAGAGTGATGTTTTAAGATCGTCAAATGACTATTGGGCATGGTCATCCCAGTGAAATGGGATGTCGTGACGTAGTAAGCAAAGGAAACTGTGTGCGCGTATGGCGTAGTTTGGGACAAATGGTCATAGAAAGTTTTCTTTGCCTTGTAGGCTCTGAAGTTGACGTAAATTCCGGGTAGGTGGAATTTCGGTGATAGCATGGAATTTGAGGGGGTCCACGATAATACCGCTTTGGGAAATGATAATGTCGAGGAGGCACCCTGTGGTGACACAGAACACATTTGAGTGGATTCAAGTGGATATTGTACTGACGACATCGTTGAAAGATGATTCATAAATCATCAAGATGTTGGGTGCATTTCTTGGATCGAGCTGTGAGGTCGTCCAAGTAGGCGAGGATGATATGAGCCAGATCGTGAAAGATGTATGTCATAGCCCACTGGAAAGTTGCTCCGGCATTATTTAAGCCAAAAGGCATGAAATGATATGCAAAATTACCCTAAGGGGTAGTGAATGCGGTTTTATACTGATCGACGGGATGAATTTGAATTGGATTATAACCAGAGAATCCATCCATAAAGGATAGAGCCTCATGGCCTGCGCAGTCATCGATAATTTGATCGATGAAAGGTGTTGGAAAGTTGTCTTTGGGACATGTGTGATTGAGATTGCGAAGTTCTGTGAAAACGTGGATAGTTCCATATTTTTTGTTAACAGGTACAGTTTTGGAAACCCATGAGGTATAGGCGATGGGGTAAATGAACCCGGTAGCGCGTAATTTGTCAATTTTGGCTTTGATGGCCGCGGCTTTGGATGGGTGTAGTGGTCGTTGTTTTTGATGAACTGGTGTAATGTCGGGCTAGGTGTCGATGCGATGTTTGATGATAGAGGGATCGAGGCTAGGCATTTCCATGTATGACCAGGCAAAAATATCTCAATAGTCTTGGAAGAGGGCTTTATATGCGATGATTTCCTGAGGAGTGCAAGCAACTCCAATGGTGATTTCTTCGATGATTCCATTTTTGATGGAAATGTCGATTTTAATGGTTGGGAAAATGTTGGCCATGTTGCCTTCTTCAAAAGCATCAAGGGAAGGAATGGGGTTTTTGAACCAGTCGATAGGCCCTGATGGGATAAAATCCTTGGTTTCAACCGCGTAAAAGGGGTGTTGGTTAGGAGGCATGGAGGCTTCCTGTGGAGAGAAGAGTGCACAGTGGTGTAGCGCATCCAAGGGGAAGTCTGGGTGGTTTAACTCTTCGAGTATTTCTTCGTCACATTGAAAGTGACGGGAATACAAGGGGTCATGAGGAGTGATATTGGTGACCGATGTTGTGTGGTTTCCCCCTGGTGAGGAAGATATAGGGGGAACAACGCTAGGAGATGGTGAGGGTTCGCTTGACATAAACCAGATATTGAAGTACTGAGGAGGACCCGTGGTAGTTGGGTGTAAAATGTTTGTAGGGGAATGAGCGGGAGAGTTGGGGGGATTGGGGGGTGAATCCTCAGATAAGTCGTCTAAGAACCAGGGAGGCATTGGAAGGGCCTTGGGTGCAGGAGAAATGACATGGAGATCCTCTAGTGACGAAGTAATGTCAATTATCGACTCTATGGGTCGTTGGAGCAGGGTCAATTGGCGTTGCCTGTATTCAAGGATCATAGGACACTGGTATGTAAAATGAGCTAATGAGTCGCAGAGAGAGCAAGGGAGTCTCATACGTTCATTGAATGAAGTGGTGACATAACGGATGTCAGTGATATTTGTGGAGGAGGATGTAGCAGGACTGGGGTTTCTCTGGAAGCTCTAGCATACTGCGGCTAATGTCTGCCGAAAGTGTGGCAGTGCTGGACAATGGTGGGTATAATGGCCATATTCTAAACATATAGTGCAAGAAAATTTGGTTTGCAACCCTTTACTACTAGAATTGGGGGTGGTAGTGGCAGGACTGGCTATAGTGGCGAGTGTTGGGGGAGTGTGATTGAGTGGAATCAAATTTCGTAACTCTGGTAGAGATGGGCAGTTGTTGGTTTGGTGCCTCTCTTTCTCACATAGTGCGCAAGGAGGTGGGATGTGCGGAGAAAGTGGAGCTGTGGGTTCCTTATTCTTTCGCCTGCCCCCAACTGTGGCAGGGGGGTTAGTGAGTGGGGGTGTGGTGGGAGTAAGTATGGGAATCATCATGGGGATTCCTTCTTTTTTGGGGGGGAGGGATGGTCGAGGGACCATCTCTGGTGGGTGTAAATACCAAACTGGGATTGCTAACACCATATTAGGTAGGGTAAGAATTGCGGCTACCTGAAAATCTTCAATGCCTGGTGGAGGGTAAAAGAAGGGAATTTGGGTGATGGCTTTGGGAACTGTCTCCCAAACTGGGATATGTCCTTGGGGAGAGGTGGAATCGTGGACTGGTGGGGTCGACGAGTGTGTAGGAGGTTCTTGTGGGGGGATTTTTTTGACAAGTGGGACGTCAGATATGATAGAAACCTCGATAGGAGGAAGGGTATCCTCTGTGTGAGTTCTGTTAGATGATACGACGCATACTTGATTGGAAGGATGAAGGAGTGGTGGTGCTCCATGGTAAGTTCCTAACAAGGATGGATCTTTGAGAATTCCAGGACCCATATTGATGAGTGGGTATGTGTCGTGGCTTGTGTGGATGAGAGGAAGAATGTTATCGATGTTGGCAGATGGATTAGGCTCGTAATGTGAGACTTGGTCAATAGTAACGATCTTTCCATTGTGAGGGAACATCATTGTCTGAAAGACGGAAGAGGCCACTACCTTCATAGCGTACATGTAGCTATGACCGAACAGGATATTATAATCGAGTGGGGCATCGCTAACTTCAATGTCGATGAGAATAGTCTTGCCCCCGAGTTCGACAGGGACATTTTGGAAGAGCCCTTTAGGAGACGATGGTCACCCGTCATAAGCTCGTAAGGTTATGGTAGAGGCTATGATTTTGAAGGAACCAAGTTTCTGCCATACCATTTTGGACATAATGCATGTAGATGCACCTTCGTCGATGATACACCAATGAACTGTGATGTTCCATATTTTTACTGGTATTTGAAAAGTGATCAAGGCGGGAAGGCGAGGTTCTCCGCTGTTAAGATCAAAGGTAATGAGTTGGGTATCTGCGGGGTCGACTTCCCCCAAGGCATAAAGTAATGATTTCTGCTGAGTAGAACAAGTCTGGAGGACCTCCAAAACTGACATGGCAGCTGGGGATTGTGCTAAGTTGTCTACCAAACTATAGTTATGAGCTGCCCTAGCCTGTGGGTTGTGGACATTCCTATGCAATGGGATGTAAGGGACGCGAAGCGGTGGCTCGACAGAAGGGAGAGGAATCACTAACGGGGGTCCTGTTGGTGTAGGGTTTGTCTCTGGAGGGATAGGAGGAGACTCAGCGGGTGCATGATACTGACAATTATGTGTTTGCAGAAGGATTTCTTCCTCACTAGTGAGGAGAATTGTGCGATCTACTGGATTTTTGGGGTTGAGGTATTGTCCCACTTGAGGTGGAGGATGTTGTGTGTCCTGTTGGGTGTTGATCACACCTTGATGTGGAATGGGATTCTGTAGTACGGTAGGAGGGGGTTGTTGTACATATTGTTATGGTGCCTGCTGAGGGGTAGGCGGTGGTGGAGGATGGGGAAGACTACCAGAGTCTGTCAATCATTTGAAATCAGTGATTTGGGGGTAATGATGGGTGTAATGGCCAAACTCACCAAAAAGGGCACAAGGGAAGTTGGTTTTAACATTATTGTTATTTCTCCCTTAACGTCTATTACTATTTCCCCCCTGGGGGTTTTGATTCCCTTGGTTCTGGTTGCCCCCAGTGGATTGGTTTTGCTGGGGTTGATTCCTACCTTGACCTGGGTTGTTGTTGTTCATGTTCCATCCTTTCTTCTTGGCATTGTTCGATGTATGGGTTGGATTGGATGTATTCATCTATTCGAAATTTTGGTACTGCTGAATGACAGAGGGTTGAGAAAAATTCACCCCCACATGAGGATGTGGGGGAGCCATGGGTTGTGGGGGACTAGGAAATGGGAAGTATGGATTCTGTGGTGGTAATGATCCATAAGGTACATAGGAAGGCATAGTGCTTTCTCTAGTACTATAAGCTGAGGTAAAGGGGGTACCAGAGTTTGTTTGAATAGGTGGATGTATGGGGAGTGCCGACGATGGTCCACTGATGGGTGGAGGTATCGCAACAGGGTATGGTTGTTGATAAGGGGGTGGGGGGTAATAAGAAGTTCCTCCGTATGCCAACGGGTATTGAGGTGTTCCATACATCAATGGTGGTTGGGGTTGTGGACCATGGTGAGTGGTGGTACCAATCAGTCCGTCTGCTGAGTGAGACATCCTAGGTTTGTCTTGGCCAAATGGCACAGGTTTGGGAAGATCAGGAAAGTACAGTGTATAAGTACCCTGACTGTGTATAGATGAGGTCATACTGTTGGGCCTTACTGATGGCTTCCTCTTCAGATTGAGGGAAGGTGGAAGCTACATCCTTACCGAGGAGAGAGACAAGTGATCTAAGAAACCAGTCGAGACACTCTTGCTTGGTGGTTTCTGCTTTGCACAAACTACATTGCCTACGCCACTCGTGAATGTGGTCAGCAATATGTGTGGCTGAGGTTTGTTTGAAATTAGAAATTAGTTTTATACCATTGTCGTGGCGGATGGGTAATTGGAAGAAGGTCAAGAATTCTTTGGCCAAGGACTCAAAAGTTGCGTGGGACCCTGATTTTTCTTCTACATACCATTTGGCCGATGGGCCAGTGAGTGTGCATTGAAATAATCATAGTCTGATGGAATCATCCATAATGCTATTGGAAGAGCACCATAGGTGAAAGGTCATGACATGGTTGGAAGGGTCATCTCCTGCCTTTCCTTCGAACATTGGTATGTCTGAAGGTAATTTGGTGGGCATTGCAGGCCAGGTGGGAGCATGCAATATAGGATCATTGGTGAGTTTGTTGAGATCTGGTATGTTGAGAGAAGCCAAATATGGAATCTGCAGTGGGGGGGGAGGATTAGCTCCGACCATGGTGTGAGTGTGTTGTGAACCTAACCCTTGAGGGGGGCTAGGTGGGTTGGTGCTTCCTCCTTGAGAGGAAGTTGGTCCCCCGCTTCCATGTAAATTAGATAGAGTGAACGAATGACCTTGGGAAGTGGACCCAAGTAATGTAGAACCAAGCAAAGCTGATCCTAAAACAATAGCACTCACAGGAGTGTGTGAAGGAGGTGCTAATGAGTGGGCAAGACTAGAAACTACCCCTAAGATAGGAGGGATGTTTAGCAAGCGTCGTGAATGACAGAGGTCCTGTGGGTCCCCTATGATGTCTAACTAGCTGCGTGAATGTGTGCAAATAGTGGTGAGAGTAATATAGAAACAAGAGCTTTTGCGTTGAATTTTACACAATATATATATCCAAATCAAACTGTAATCAGAGGTGCATCATACGTAAAATGTTTTTTGAAAAAGAAGCATATATGTGGGTAAGTGGGTTTTGTCTGCATGGGGAATCAAAAGAAAACAAATTCTCTTGTCCTAGAAGACGTAACATCCTTCCTCTCAAAACAACACTGGACCTTCCAATAGTACTCAACAGTGGGGTCTGAAGTCACTGGAAGAGAAAATAGTGAAGGATGAAATAATCGGTTATAATGAGGGGTAAAGGGGACATATCTTGAAAGAGTTGGAAATATTTCCCAATAGCCACACAAAATCCAATCAAGGTGCAATTGCAGCCCACAATTGCCACTTGGGTAGATGTCCTAAAATTTGGTCACTAGGTACCTCGGTCAAAGTGCGGCATTTAGATTTTCGGCCTAAGAAATGGGTCACAGGCTGGATCCCATCCAAGAGGTGGGTGCCTCAATGGGGGACGCGCAGAACAACCAGACCTTGGCCTTCAACTCTTCACGGGTATCTCCCTGCCTTATGGTGTTAGGACACTTGACTTGGAGGATTTTCAGTTCCCTATTTGACAACTTCTATGGTTTTGACAATGTGAGAACCAGATAACGGGGAGTTATTTGGATGCCTATCCCCGAAATCCTACCTAGACTAAAAAATTTATTTTGGCACCTCCTGTGGAGGAAAACTTAGTGAGTTTTTAGAAAGATTTTAGGTGTAGTTGTTTTGGGAGGTTGGGGGTGAAAACCAACCTCGTTGATTAAAAATGGGAGTGGATAGTTTCATCAAGAAAAGGGTGGGGTGTTTTCAGAATCCCTTTGGAGGAAACTTACTTTGACCTCCACGTTTCAAGAAGAAGCTATGTGAGTGATCAGTGGCTTTTGTGTGTGAGTGAAAGTGTGCCAATTTTTAGTGAATTAGATGTCACCTTGCTGCATGTGGAATTTTCTTGGTCCTAACAAGTGTTTGATTATCTAATTAACTAAGTGCCTTTGGTACAACCTTGCGTAATTCAAAAGTCCCCAGGAAGCTAGCATGTGAACATGTGGGTCCGTTACTATCCCTTTAAATCCCTATTGTGATGTAATCTAAGAAAATCTTTGAAAGTATCCTAGATTGATCATGTGGGCATGTATGGGCCCATTACAAAACCTTTAAACTCCCCTAGTGATTTGATCTAAGAAAGCAATTTTCAACACTATCCTATCTTTGTAGCATGTGGGCATGTGTGGGCTAGTTACAATATTAATATGTTTTTGAAAAAGTAAACTAAGAGGAGTCCCAAGAAGGGCTGTTGTCCTCTCCTAAAGGTTTTAATGTTCTTAAGGGAGATGAAATCATTTCATAATCATTTTCTGATTCTCAAGATTGCTTGGAGGCGCGAGAGAAGAGCATACTGAGTGATTGTTATTCAACTTCTAGTCCCAATGCAAGTTAAATGTGATTAAAAATGATTCCCAACTTATCTTGTGAGTCAAAACAAGCCATCCATGTGGCGAAAAAATGAAAGAAAAGAAGGGAAATTGATTTTAACCTCCTAAGTGCCTATGTGTTTTTGACTAACCCCTTTATATGATGAGGGGACTAAGTGTGGTGCAACTTTAAAAAATTCTTGAAATCATTTTTAAGAAGGAAAATGGCCTTCCCCACATCTCAACAACTTTACAATGTGAATTTTTGCATAGATGCGTGAGTCTCAGTGGAGACAGAGGTACACAGAGCGCATGTGCATGAAAAGAGAAAAGTCAACAAGCGCACATGCGTAGAAGATAGTTGTGATTTAGGTGCATGTGTGCACGATGCACATCTGTGGGCCTAAAAATCCTCTCATATATGACACACGACCAAGAATGAAAAATCTGGATGGATTTCTCTCAATTCAAATTGGAATTGGCTGATTGGCAGGTCGGCCTAGGCTGGTTAGTGTACCTGCAAGTTAAACAAACTAAAAGAAGAGCAAGAAAAACCCAAATGGGGTAGGAAATTGATACCTTTCCCCAGTGAAGTTGCCAATCTGTTGTGCCTCTTCCGTCACCTTAGTGAGAAAAATAGAGGTGCTTGCAAGATCAGTTGGGTCTGTTGAGCAGGACAGCTGCAAGGAAAAGAGTTAGGGAAAGAAATAAAACAACAATTAAGAATTAAACTAAGAAATGCAATAACAACTAAATTCATGAGAATAGGGACATAGAAACAAAAAGAACAATAAGACCCATGTCACAAATGATGAGGCTGATATATTAGTGAAAGAATGCACCAAGAAGAAAGGGGACTATGAGTCCCTTCTTCCTCCAAGGGAGGGCTCTTGGACCCCCACTAGAAAGCTCTTCTTACAACAAATAAAAACGGAAAATGATGAAATAACTCTTTGCAAATCCACTCAAGGGGTGAGATGGATTGCCCAATGAAATGGTGCAAATATACTTTTGGCAAGGATGGAGTCCTCAAGAGAATAATGGAAGCATAACTTTGCTTTGAATTCCTTGAAAAATGAAGTGTATCCATGGCCTTTTTATAGCATTCCTTTGATCTATTGTTCAACTAGTTTGTAGTGTGAAAAGAGGCTAATTAGGGCATTTCTAGGTCTTTGACCATCCATCCAGTCGAATCCATTCCAGATTTGAGTGTCAAATCAGCTTGGGAGATGAACCATAAGTGGGTGGGAGGCTGACCACTCTCATAAATGTGTCGTTTCTCAGGTGCGTGGATTTTTGCGATAATAGTCGCGCATCGTGTGCATGTGCGTGATTTTTGCATTCCTGTTCCGTGCATGTGCACGCACGCCCAATGTCTTCATAGCACCCTTCAATTTTTCACTACTTTGTATAGTTTTTTAACCCTTTATGAATGATTTGGTGTTAATTTAGGTCCATGGATGACTTCATCACTGTTTGACGATGTTGAGTTCTTGTAACCATGTGTGGACGAAATTTCAGTGATAACAATGGGGTGGGCATGTTGGGTGAGAAAGATGCCCACAACATAGTCTGAAGCATCTGTGTCAATATCAAAGGGGTGTTGTAGGTATGATAATGAAAGTATCAGGGATGAGCAAAAATTATTGTTCAATTCATCGAAGGCTTGTTTTTGGGACAGACCCCACACAAAGTTTTCCTTACCTCCAACCCTGGTTACTTGGCTAAGGGCCCATACGATATGGGATAATCCCAACATGAACTTGCAATAGAAATTGGCAAGGCCTAAGAAGATTTGAATTTCAATGAGTGTGGTTGGGCTTGGCCAATCATGGATGAACCGGATCTTGGATGGATCCACATGCACACCATGTTGATCAACAATGTAGCCTAAGTAATGGACCTTGTCCATGTCGAAGGATAATTTTTCCAAGTTTGCATATAGTTCATGCTACCTTAGGGTGTGCATAACCTATTGAATATGATGCAAGTGTTCTGCCCAAGTCTTTATATATATGAGGATGTCATCTAGATACACCACTACAAAATTATTGGTGAAAGGTCGTAGGATATCATCCATCATCCTCATAAAAGTTGCTAGAGAATTTTTCAAACCAAAGGGCATTACCAACCATTCAAAAAGACATTCTTTCGATTTAAAGGCGGTCTTCCATACATGTGTCTATTCTATTAGGACTGGGTGGTACCCAGACTTCAAATCAATCTTATTGAAGTATTTCCCCCCCCGTGAGTTGATCAAGGAGGTCGACGATTCAGAGAATCAGGTACTAGTTTCAGACTGTGATTTTATTCAGGGCCAAGTAATCAATGTAGATTTTCCAAGTCCTATCTTTATTCTACACCTGCACGATTGGGATCCCACAAGGTGATGAGCTGGGACATATGTGCCCCTTGTGGAGGATTTCTTGGATCTGCCTCTTCATCTCCTCATTTTCTAACAGAGAGAGATAGAAGACTGGCCCATTGGGTAGCAGTGCACCTGGGGTCAGATCGATGGGATGCTTGACCTCGTAGTGTAGAGGTACCCCGATAGGAGAGGAGAAGATATATGAGTATATTTCCATGAACTCATTCACTTGCTTCTATTGTGTGGAAATATCGGCCATGGAGGCCTTGGATGTGGTTGCGATCTTTCATTCACTCTGAGACCAAATCATGAAGAAGACAAATTTCTGAGTTTGAGAGATGACCTTCCTGGATTTATTGGTAGAGATCAAGGAAATAACACTAGGAGGGATTCCCTCGAGTATCATGTACAATTTCCTGTTCAAAGTAATAATAACACTATGATGCCTAGTCTCATATAAAACATGACGTTTCCATAAATAAGGTTGCCCCAAAATAAAATTACAAACTTCGAGAGGAACAACATCACAAAATACCTCATCTTTTAAGGGCTTGATGTCATATGATAGTGGACACCATTGGTTGATGTGGAGATTGCTTCCTTGGTGGAGCCATACAATGGTGTAGGGTTGTGGGTGTGGCATTGTCAATAGTGAAGGGTTGTGGGTGTGGTTTCTTAGTGTTCGGTTTGGCAATAGTGTAGGTGATGCATGAATAATATACTTGTTGACATCCTGTCGAAGTTTCAGCCAATAGAAATGTTTTTGTAGCACTACCACTGTCTTTTTGACACCAAAGTGTCCTGCCATCCAAATGTAGTGAGATTCCCAAATCAAATTCACATGCTCTCTTGATGGAACACATATATGGCCTAGACGACACAACATCCCATCCTGAATATGGAAATTATCGACCACTGAGTTTTCACCCAACATTTGGTGGGTGGTGGTGAAGTATGGGTCTGTCTCATAGAGGTGGGGCCATCCAAAGGTCTCATGGATATAAGAGTCTAGTACCATGGTGAGTTCTATGAATGGAGGTCAATTAAGGAAATCAACAACTCAGTTGGTACTACCTGTTTTATACTTGATGTTGAAGTGGAACTTTTGTAAGTATGTGGACCACTTCTGATGGCGGTCATTCTGATATTTTCCTGGGGTCTACATGAACTATAGTGGCTTGTGATCAGTGTGGATGACTATCTCCTTCCCAAGAATGTAATGTCTCCACTTGAGGAATGCTTGCACAATTGATTACATTTTGTTTTCGTAAGTAGGGTACTTACGAACAACAACTGATAGTGTCTCACTATGATATTCCATGGGGTGGAAGTGTTGAGTGAGAACGATGCCCACAAAATATTCTGAAGCATCTATCTCGATCTCAAAGGAGGCTAAAGGTCCAGTAATGAATGTATTTGGGATGATCACAAACACTTCTTCTATTCATCGAAGGCTTGTTGTTAGGACAAGCCCCGCACAAAATTTTCCTTAATGCCACCCCTGGTTACTTGGCTGAGGGCCCATGCGATATGAGAGAATCCCAACACTAACCTGTGATAGAAATTGATGGGGCCTAAGAAGCTTCAAAGTTCAGTAAGTGTGGTTGGGGCTAGATAGTCATGGATGACTTGGATCTTGGTTGGATCCACATGCACACCATGTTGATCAATGATGTACCCTAAGTAATGGACCCTTTTCATGCTGAAGGAACATTTTTCCAAGTTTCCATATAGTTTGTGTTGTCATAGGGTGTGCATAACTTGCTAAATATGTTGCAAGTGTTTCATGCAAGTCTTGTTTTAGATGAGGATGTCATCCAGATACACCACTACAAAAGTATTGGTGAAAGGTTGTAGGATATCATCCATCATCCTCATAAAAAAATTTGGAGTAGTTTTCAAACCAATGGGCATGACCAACCATTCAAAAAGACCTTCTTTTGAGTTGAAGGCGGTCTTCCATACATCTGTCTGTTCTATTGGGACCTGGTGTTAGCCAGAATTTAGATCAATATTACTGAAGTATTTGTCTCCTGTGAGTTGATCAAGGAGGTCATAGATTCAAGGAATTGGGTACCGATTTAGGAATGTGATTTTATTCAGGGACCAGTAATCAATGCAGAGTCACCAGGTCTCGTCTTTCTTCTACACCAACATGATTGGGCTCCCACAAGAAAATGTGATGGGACATATGTGCCCCTTGTGTAGAAGTTATTGGATTTTCCTCTTGATCTCCTCGTTTTCTAACAGAGAGCAGTGGTAGACTGACCCATTGGGTAGCGGTGTGCCTGGGGTCATACTGATGGGATTCTTGATCTGGCAATGGAGAGGTACCCTAGTAGGAGAGGAGAAGATACTGAGTATTCTTCCACGACCTTATCCACTTTATTCTCTTGTGTGGAGACATTGGCCGTAGAGGCCCTGAATGTGGCTATGATCTTTCTCTCACTCTGAGAGTGAATCACGAAGAAGACAAATTTCTTAGTTTGAGAGATGACCTTCCTACATTGCTTGGTAGATATCAAGGAAAAACTACTAGGAGGGATTGCCTCGGGTATCCTGTATAGTTTATTGTTCAAATTAATAATAACACTACGAGGCCTAGTCTCATATACAACATAATGTTTCCATAAATAAGGTTGGCCCAAAAGAACATTACAAATTTCAAGAGGATAAAAATCACATAATAACTCATCTTTGAAGGGATTGATTCCATATGATAGTCAACACTATTGGATGATGAGGATATCACTTTCTTGGCAGAGCCATCCAATGGTGTAGGGTTGTGGGTGCAGCATTGTCGGCAGGGCCAACCACTTGATGAAGTCTGTTGAGATGAGGTTCTTCTGGTTACCACTATTAATGATGAAGTGCAGTGGGGTGCCTTTTACCCACATCTGTGAATGGAAGAGGTGCTCTCCTTCTTATGTCTTGTCTGGTTCACCAGGATGGAGCTTGGTGGTAGAAATAGAGGCACTGGGTTTACTGTCAATGATCCATCTTCCCCTTTTTAGTTCTGACTCAAAGTCAGAACCCACATCTCATTCATAGGATTTCACTTCTACCACTAGTGACTTCTTTGAGTGACAATCAACAATGTTATGCCAAGGGATCTTATGGAAGTCACACCACTTCCCGATATCTTTCTTTGTCTTTCCAGTGTCCTTCTTTCCTTTCATCTTGGAATGGATTTCCTGATAATGTTCATATTTTATCTATCCTTTTTTCTTTGGGTTGGGGCTGCCCTTTCCTGGATTTTGTTGTGAAGAGTTCCGAGGCTCAAATTGCCACATCTTTTGTTTGAGATTCTACTCGATTTCAATGTCATATCGGTAGGTCGCGCCCAAGGATGAGATATATAGAAATTACATTTTGGTTTGTATGTATCTATGTAGAGCATTGTGATACTTGAGCACCAAATGTTGCTCTGAATCTTTGATACCCAGCTTGGTGTGAAAGGTATGGAAGATATTTGTGAACTCTAGCATTGCTTGGTCTCTTTCTTGCCGCAGTGTGGTCCATTTGGTATACAAGTCGTCATAACTTTCGACAGGCTACTATTTTTCCTTAATAACATCCCTAAAGGATTCCTAGGTGGACACGAATATAAATAATGAGGGTTCCTCTATTTCTTTTTTCTCACAGAAATTTTCCCACCAGTATTTGACATGGGGAATGGCTTTGAGGAGTGCAAAAGTAAGTTTTTCTCTATTCGAAAAGTTATGGAAAGAAAGATACCCTTGTAGTATATTCAACCATTTGTCTACATGATCTGCGTCTATCTGACCTTCAAATATAGGAATATCAAAGTTGATTTGTACCTTGAAGGTGGTGGTGCCTCTGCTCGAGGAAGATGCATCCCCTGTTGGTAGTTGTCGAAGGATTTGTGTGAAACTATCCATCATCTCATCCCTCTGTTGCATGAGGGATTCCTCAAGCAACATTTTGAAAGGATCTCCTATCCCTTCATATTTATTTTATCCTGCCATGAGAGGTCACTTGGGTGTGCGAGATCTTTTGTCGTCAAGAGAAACAAGATTGAGACCCAATTATTTGTACCCTGACCTCGTTGGGGACATGCATTAAGAAAACAAGGAGAAGACTGCTCTCATACCACTGATCCAAATTTTATGAGCAGAACAAAATGAATATATATTATTAAAATATTCTTAGAACAAAATAACAGAGATACAATAAAACTAGTTTTCTATTCAATAAGGAAATAAGTTGAAACTGTAAAATGCAGTGGAAAACAAGATTGTTGGAATGGTGGTGGCTTATATCTGAGAAGAGATGTGACAACTTTGCTCATTCGCAAGAATATGATTACAATGAGGATCTGAAGGCCTTTTTACAATAAACAGGAATGTCAAAAACCCTAGACATCCAAAAACCTAACCCTAGGAGATGAAGCGCCAAAAGTCATGTGGGCCCCGTTTGGGTAAGTTAGTACATCAAATTCTCAGGTTTGTAACTTTTGCACAATATCTTGTTGCAAAGGTATAACTGAGAAGAATGATTTTCAACTGGTCTAGGTTAGATACATAGGCAGTCAACTGGGCCCCAAATCCCAAAAAAACATCGTTTAGGGCCTCAAAACGACCCCAAAAGTTTGTAACTCGAAACATTGCTAAAAAAATTCCAAGGTGGAAAACTATTTTTCAAGCTAGTGGAATAGGTAGGTGGCCACCGATATCCACTTGGATCAAAATGATTTGAAAGAGTCTCAAATTGTGTCTTCCATTGATTCATCTCAATTTGTGTTTAAAGAAGGATATGAATTTTTCCATGATCAATTATTTGAGGTTGAAAAGTATAATCAACCAAATACTATTACCAATAATGATTATTCAAAAATGTTGGTTGTTCCATTTATTTCACCTCAAATAGTTAATCTTGAAGTATTCAAGCTCAATGAAAATTTTCAAGAGAATAGGACACTTCTTTTCTGATAAAAAATCATGATAAGTTCTCGCAATATTGATCTTACTTTTTTTCAAGATTCTTTCCATGATAATCTAATACTTTATTCTCATCAGGAATTTTTATCGTCTGTGAATTTGTTAGAACAATCCCATGTTAGTTATTGCACGTATTATGATAGGATTGTAGATTGGTTGGAGTATTCATATCTTGAAAAGTTTCTAATGAATGGTAACATTATCTTCACCTTATTTAGAGATCAAGGAGGTAACTTTGACACACTCCTTTTATATCCTTCAGATGGAGAAAATATGGAATGAAAGGAAAATTTTCGGGAGTATGAGGCACTTCAGTCAAGGCCAATGGTTATGTCAGGTCCCCATAACTCTGACAAGCTTCCCAATCTCAGTTACATTTTTTCATGTTTTTGCGACCTATATAATGACAAAATTGCAGAATGGTTGGAGGATTCATACGTCCAGAATGTTCAAGGGAATGGTAAGGTTATGCTTACTTTGTTTCTAAATGATGATTATAAAGGTAAGTATGATGTATTTTTTTCATATTTTGATATACTACCATTCTTGTCACTAATATTCGATTTTGTTTTCATTGCAAGATTGGAGTTACTTTGATGGTTACATTGGAAGCGTGACTTCACTTAGTATTTCGATTTGTTTAGTAGTTAGAGTAGGTTTCCTTTAGTTTTCTTTCTCACTTTTTCTTTTTGTAATAATGCAGTTATGAACACAAGTGGGTACAACAAGAGAACCATAATATGAATTTTTTCAGGGAAGTCCACTTTAATATTTTTCTCTCTGCTTTTCATTGAATATTTCTTTTCAAAAACACATTATCATCATAGAAATTTTAAAATGGAAACTAAAGAGATAAGTAAATTTGAACTGTCAATTCACCCAAATTCAACCTTGGCCCAAGATGCCATGAGTAGGACTGCACTCATCTTAATATGTTTTTTTTTGTTTTCTTTAATCTCTGAATAAACTCACATCTCATGAAACATTATCTTAAGGAAATAACCTTCTCGTACATGAGACTTTATATGATTTAATTCTTACTTTGTTTTACAATGGGATGCTAGTAGATCCAAAAGATTGAGTTTATTTTTGGCCAAAGTCATTTTCTGAAAGTGTGATTTTGTTGTTTTGATTTGTTTGTTTCGATGTACTTCTAATTTTGATTTCTTTCAATAAAATATGATTTGGTTTATTGAATTCTCTTTATTTTATATTTTTGAGTGAGTATTTTCTTTATTGTCTGTCTATATTTCTAGTTCAATAACTTTGTTGTTTGAAACTTGTTAGCATATGGAAATATTATTCGAAAGATCATACCACCTGCTGGTCTCCAAATAACCTGAGATAGTCCAAATATGGTCTTGAAATAAGATTTATCTCAACTCTATTAGACATTTTTTTCAATTGTTACCATTCTTCTTTCCCTTCAACCTTATTGTAAGGAATTGTCTCTAAAAGTTGGAGTGATATATGGTTATCATGGATATTATAAGACTTTTTACGCCATCTTAGTGCTTAAGGGACATTTCATTTTTTCTTCCCCGTCTTCTAGATAATCTCTTATTCAGAGATCAAAATAAAATTCCATGATTGGATCACTTGCGAGCTTGAAATAATGAAGCATAAAGTTTATAATTGAGAGTTGGAAGGTCTCATCACAAGTCAATCCATCATGACCATAGGAAGTTTATAGAAGTGAGATTACCATTCCTGGTCACCAATCTAGGGTAGTGGCCTTCATTATTCTCAACTGAAGGACAAGAGGTCTCATTGTTGGTGCAATTATTTTCATAATATATTACCAAACATAAATTATCAACTGAGATTCATAATCAATAGAGTTGATGCACTATATGTGCTGATAACAGATAGGTTCCTATGTCTATTTAGTATAGCTTAGATAAGAAAACCAACAATAACAAAATACTCTATTTTCAAAGATAACACTCTTCACACAATTATAAAATTAGAAAGCAAAACTTGCAATCATACACTCAAAATATTTTTCTCAGATAATTCCTTGTCCATTTACAAGATCATGAAGTGGAAAGATGGACTTTGAATATGTTATCTGTAGCTAATATCCTTAACAACAACTAACAAGCAAATCTGGGCACACTTCAACAATAACAAAAGATAAATCTCATAGTAAAATGCTCAAGCAAACACTCAATTGAAAAGGATCTTGCTCACATAATAGATCTATTCATTATAGGCTCGTGAAAAGAAGATATGGAATCATATCTTGTTCCCTGTAGCAATTGAAAATGATAATCATCAATTCACTCTTAAACAAAAAGCAATCATAACTCTATTTACTCCAATCAAACCTGTGTAGTACAGAAAATAGTCAATATAATTGAGAGGCTTCATTAAATGGTGCATGAAGGTGAGAGATGAAGTCTGATATCATTTCCTGTAACAACTCACTTCAAACTTGCAAGAAATTCTTATCTAATTCCGCACACACTTCAAAATTAATTGATGCATCCCAAACAAAAATTTAATACAATCTTACAATCTTGCAATTCTAGAAATTACTTCATTTCTACACAGGAAACATAATTTTTAATGAGATGTTCCATTTAATGGCTTATGTAATGCAAATGATGGACTCCCAACTTTTCCTATACTGCCACTCTTTTCAATCAATTCTAACAGTGAAATAAAAAATGAAATCAAAACAACAAGTACATGAAATAGAAATCTATGCTAATAATTTACAATGAGCTTACCAAGCTGGATCGGTGGGCCCTTTCCGATGCAAACATGGAATCTTTTAGAATATAATATGATAAATGATAAGAGACACATAGGATCCTTGAATTCAAACTTCCATTGATCTTCAACAAATAAATTTACAAAAAGAGTTGGTTCATAAATCCAATTTGCAGCATACTAATTCCTCTTTCTTCAAGAACCAATCTTACATCATAATAATTAATTTCTAATCATACCTATGAGGTATTATTTATACATAAAATCCATGGAGGAATGGATGAAACTGAATCCCCAAAGTAAGAAAACAATTTTTACAATTTTAGGATAAATCCCAAAAATCTGTGTTTTTTAACAATTTGGGCAGATTCGAGTTAGTCCCCCACCCATATCTCCCAAACAAATTCTAATTTTGAACAAAGGCCTGCAAGATACTCAATTTTTCATATTATGGACCAAACCCATGTATTATAATTTCCGGATCTGATACCATATGCACGTAAATCGAGGTGCAAGTTGGCAGTTTGAATTTTTTGCTAATTTTGATAGAATCATTCCCCCTGAGTTGGAGGTCCACACATGCAATTTGGGTAAATTATGACTCACTTTTCCACATGAAAACATCTCTCTGAACAAAACCCATGAGCCCGATTTTCTTCTAGAAACACTCAAAAATTCTAAATTATGTCTAGTATCGGATTAGCACAGGCTGGTACCAGAATAGGTGGAGCCTTGGTACCAGAATAGGCTGGGTACCGGATCATGTTGCTTAAGAGTCAAAGTGATTAGGATCATACATAATAAATCATTTAATTGAATTAACTCAATAAAATTAAACAAAACATTCCTTAATCATAAGTTACCTCTTATGCACATGAACAAGGTCATCAAGTGTATTTATGGAGGAAATCATCAATTAGATACACATGGCATAGGTAAAATAGGCTCATATATAGGGTAATATAGGGAATTAGAAGTGTCAAATATGAGACTCAAAATTCCCCCATGCTTAGGTCATTGCATGTCCTCATGCAACAATGATCTTCAAAATTTTCAAAGTTGATGGTACTCCTCACTTGATCAAGCATTCTTGATGTTCCACCCTTATTCAGCTTCTAAGTTCCTGTTATACAATATCAAATTCTTGGCCTATGCTTCACACTTCTTACCCATGGAAAATTAGTTATGACGGAAAAGTGGAGTCATGAGTAATAGATTAGATATGTTATTGATTTGACGTTAAGTCTTATCCAATCTGTTGTGGATCATAGTTAGGAGAAAGGGCTGGATGTGGCTCTAATACGATTATAGGATAGTGGCCAAGAGTTTTCTAAATGAATTTGACTTAATAGGCCTCCCTGGATAGATTACCTTTAAAAAAAAAGTGATATAAGAATAGTTTAGATATCATTTGAAGAGAGGAACACATAAAGGAATACATACCAAGATGATTAACTTGTTTCTTATCCAAGTTTTTAGAGATGAATCTCTTCTTGTTTAGGTAAGGTGAATTACATATATTGAGGGTCCCACTTCTCATGCAAACCTTTTTATTTTAAAGATAGAACTCTAAAGTGGATACTTGAAGGTTCTTAAGAACATCATCCGAGAGATATAAAGGTCATCTCCTAGCCTTGATTTGATAATGATTGTTTCAGAATGAGAACCATGGGTTTACGTTCAATTTTAAGTGCACCACTTCATGTTTTACAACTCCCTTTACCCGGCATAACCCCGCTGCCAGCAGCCCTGTTTAGTACCCCAACGGGTTTACCTTAGTACCATACAAGCATGGCCCCTTTGCCAACAGGCCTGTTCAGTACCCCAGTGGGTTTACTTGTACTTCCTGATACTTCCTTTTTATTATATTACTCAAAAGATTTAGAATGATGTATACTATTCATTGACAGTTTTAGAGTATAAGGAAGGCAGGTGGTACGAGAGTGTTTTAGAGTTATTAGGCACATAATTAATTGTTTGCAATTATCCCAAGGGTGACATCATCCACATTCAACTTAAATATCAGTTATTCAATGTATAATGTAACATCTCGGGTAATGACTAAGAGGTCCCTCTAGTTAATCCTATTAGGGTTGATCAGGGGATCAAATTTTGCTCAAAAATTCAAAGTGCTTGGAATCACTTCAAATCAAACAAAAGCGTAGGCCTCATCATTACGAACCCAATGCAACTCGTTTTGGGTTCAAATGGATGTCGGGAACGAGAGATATCGCATTCTGTTCAAAATGGCAAACAGGCAAAAAAGGGATGCTGATTGTACAGTCCGTACAGTCCATACGGATGATGACGTGGAAGATCGTACGGATGACGTGGAAGACCATACGATGATGTGGTGGACAATTATTGGACAGTTGTCATGTGACGTGTTTATTGGAAGCGAATGGGATGGTGACACATGGCCGAATCAAAGGCCACCACATGTCACTTGTTGGTTGGTTAAAACCTTTGCACTCAGCAGGAGTCGACCCCGTGACCTTTGGGGCAGGGTAAAGCTTTGGGAAAGGCCACCCAACCAGCACGCCCACGCATGTTCTTTGTTATATATATGCAAAGCATTATATTTAAATTTGTTTAAATGTATGTGGGGGCGTGGACCGAGCCGAGGCTAAGCCCTGACCCATGGTCATGTGTTGTATTGTATGCGACCAGAGCTAGGACGGTTACCACCGTAACCATGTTATAACCGTTTAATATATGCACGGTTTGGTATACCATGTGACCAATATATATATGTGCATGGGTTAGCATTACGGTTATCAAATGGTTGTTAAAACTTAAGCCATGTTGTGTTGGCGCACGGTCATGTGACTGCCATGTGCCCACGGAACTTGGTAGTTAGGGTCGACGCGTAATGGTTTGACAGTTTGGACCAGTTGTGCGGTTGCACCCGGTGCCAAGTTTTTACGCTTTAAATTGTGTGTGGGCTAGGTTGAGCCAGGGGAGGTGCGTTTTGTAGATGCAGAGACAACGAGCTTGAAGGGGAGACTTCCAGGAAGTCTATCTACTTCATTTTTTGGCCAAACAAGGTGCCGAAAAATCCTAGCTAGGGGTTTTTGGACGTTCTGAAGCCATTGGAGCAGTCTATTTGGAATTTTGAGCATTGTAAAGTACATTTTTGAGCACTTTGAGAAAATAATACAAATGATCCATTAGAAGTTGGACCAGGAGATGTAACCCAAGAGAGGGGTGAACTCCTTTATCATTTGTTGTGTTATGTGTTTTCTGTTCATTTATTATGATGCTATTTATATGCATCTTGAATGAGTAAATCCTATTAAATTTTTGTTGCAAAGTTGATCCATTTTCTTTTAACACATAAATTTAACTTGCAAATATTTTCAAGTATACAAGTCTTCTTCATTTTTAGATCAAGTTGGTATCAGAGCATAGGTTTTTGAAG
>JZKD02S2087944.1:144149-167633 GCA_000966675.3 Picea glauca
TTGTCATGGCTTGAATCGAAATGGTGATGATAGATGATTAAAAGTAGTGGTGGAATAATCTTGTGAAATCACACTTCTGCATGGAAATAGAAGCACCAACATTTAAAGCATAGGATTGTTTTCTGTTAATGACTTAAATAGGAAATGTTGAGTTTAAGGATAATCATTAAGATTCAAGTTCTCAGAGTGAGTTTATGTTTTCTTCTAAGGATAGCATTCAGATAGCAATTAGAACCTTACCCGCACATACAGTGTAGCAGCTCAAAGTTTACCAACCCTGGTTTGACAATTTAGTGTTTTAGGTCATTTAAAGCTTCAATTTAGCAGCCTGACACATGTGACCAATATATATATGCGCATGGGTTATCATTACGGTTATCAAACGATTTTTAAAACTTAAGCCCTGTTGTGTTGGTGCACGGTCATGTGACTTCCATGTGCCCACGGGCCTTGTTAGTTAGGGCCGGCGCGTAACGGTTCGACAGTTTTGACCGATTGTATAGTTGCGTGCGGTGCCAAGTTTTTACGCTTTAAATTGCGTGTGGGATAGATTGAGCCAGGGGAGGTGCGTTTTGTAGATGCAGAGACAGCAAGCTTGAAGGGGAGATTTCCAGGAAGTCTATCTACTTCATTTTTTGGCCAAATGAGGTGCCAAAAAATCCTAGCTAGAGGTTTTTGGACGTTTTGAAGCCATTGGAGTAGTCTTTTTGGAATTTTGATTATTGTAAAGAGCATTTTTTATCACTTTGAGAAAATAATACAAATGATCCATTGGAAGCTGGACCGGGAGATGTAGCCCAAGAGAGGGGTGAACTCCTTTATCATTTGTTGTGTTATGTGTTTTCTGTTCATTGATTATGCTGCTATTTATATGCATCTTGAATGAGTAAATCCTATTAAAGTTGTGTTGCAAAGTTGATCCATTTGCTTTTAACACATAAATTTAACTTGCAAATATTTTCAAGTATACAAGTCTTCTTCATTTTTAGATCAAGGGTTCTCATGAAAGTTCATTGTGGTTTTTCAAGGGCGGTCCACCTCATGAGGTTTTCATCAATACCTTCAAAGAAAAACTTGGATAAAAATTTGTTTGAATCAACTAGGTTAGTATTAGACATAATGGTGTCACCACTTTTCAATGGTTATTTGAATTAGCAATCACTTCTTCAAAATGATGAGGTAATAAGACAAGTGCACCCATTATCATATAGTGCTAAATGTGAAAATATCTTCTTAAAGGATAGAAAGGATGATTCATTTAGGGTTGAGTGTAGAAATGTAGGAGGAAGATGTACATGGGAGTAAAAACAATTCAACACAAGACTTAAATGATCCTTGATAGAAATAACATGAAGATATTAGCGCATACCTCCAATTACCTAAAGTGAAAACAATGTTAAGCACATGATAAAGATCATATCACTTTGGCATCAGTACCAGATAAGTAATGGAGTAGGTTTCTGCAGTACTGGAACAGATAGTATTGGAACAAAGTGACATGATGGATGATTTTTTCTCATTCATGGCGACAACCACTTCACAAAGAAATTCAATGATAATATACAAGGAGATGTATACGAGGGCTTGAAAAATTTCATGGTAGGGAGCATGAAATAATTGAGAGTAACCATATGTTTACTGCATAATTAGTCTAATTCCTTAGTAAAACAAAAAAAAATTGAGTTTATACGTCCTATTGCTTGAAGCATTTAAATTGAGAAGCAAAACTTGAATATATGATTAGAGATACCGACACCTTATTACCAGTACCGGATCACTTGAGTACCGGATGGACGCAGGGTTGTGCTTCAGTAATGAAATAGCGTAGAGTTGTGGTTCAATACTGGAATAGCGTAGACCTCCTCCTTTGGTACCAGATGAGCACACAGGTGACCATCAGTACCAAATGAGAACAATACTGGATGAACACATGAATGTTGTTCAGTACCGGATGAATGCAGACTTTCTCCTTTGGTATCGAATGAGCACATAAATGACCATTAGTACTAGAATAATGTAGAGTTTTGGTTTAGTACTGGAATAGTTCAGACCTCCTCCCACAGTACCAGATGAATGCAGAGTTAAACATTGTTTGTAGTACCAAATGAATGCAATTTTGCAGTACCAGAATAGAATGGTACTAGAATTCTAGAAATGACTATCAAATCCCAGCACTGGACATGTTGATTTGGCCTTGCTGACAGAAGTTGCAAAACAATATGAAGGTTTCAACAACCACTCCCCCATGCCTAAGGTTTTTCATGGCCTCATGCAAACAATAAGAGATGCTAAAAAAAATATTCTCAAAGAGTTGCGAACATCCGCTAAAGACAAACCAATAGAACTAATTAGAACTAGATTTGTATTCATGCTTACAAATAGAAAATTTAGGGAAAATGTCAAAATTTGCATTATAACTATGAATAAAATAGTTTGGAATTAGCATTTAGTTTCAACTTCTATTAAAAAAATCACTGAATTGATCATCCTTATGAAATAGCGGTCTTAAAATAGATAGGTAATGATGAAGCACGAATGCATCATTTTTAACAACTTAACGAAAAAAAAGAAATTTGAAGAAATAGGTCATGAAGCACTCCCTTAAGTGTTATCTTCCATTGACAAGGATGCCTTCTCCACTTTTGTAACCCTTCCAGTATCATGTGTGCATTCAGAGGATGAAGAGATTCCCTTCTCATAAGATTCCAAACAAAAGTATCATAACTTTTAGAAAGAAATCTACTATAGGAATGAAAGATCTTAAACTGACTGCTTATTAGCTTTTGACATTCCCATTTATGAAAAGTATGAAAGATAGGTTGCATTGCAACATTTATTTGTTTATTTACCTATACTACTCTAATTGAACAAAAGAAAATTCCCTTCAACTATATGAATACTTCCAATGAAGCCATGTGTGTAACAGGGTTAAAAATATATCCATACTCGGGTTTAAAAGATAAATTTTAATGTATACTGGAGTATGAAGGACTAGTTGCTTTGATGATGAGATCAAGAAATAATTAAAAATAAAAGAGTGGTGTGACCTAATAACTAATTGAAACCATATTTCAATAGGATCAAGATATTCTTGTTTCTCTTCTTTGTTTAGGTCACACTGAATGTCCTCCTCTACCATGCTATGCAGATTATCCTCTTCAAAATGATTGGTATTTGGAGTACATACATGATCTGATGAGAGGCATGCTAAGGAATCAATCTCAAGTTCCATTGGTTGCTCTCCATTGAATAATATCCATGATTCTTTATTCTCCTCAACAAATTGACAAGAAGAATCTGACGATACTTCTAAATCTTCATGTGGAGAGACAACTAGATTCTCGATTCCTCTGAAGATATGCTCTTCCTGAGAGGAGGATATCCCAGATGCTGCTAGAATGTGAGAAATTTCCTGGAGGAACATTCTTCAAGCTCTTGATCATCCTTGAATTACTCTAGCTGGTTGATGATACCTGTTTCGCAACACAGATTAGTACTCGGGAGGTTCTTACAACACCCCAAACATGATTTATCATCAAAGATCTGAATTTTAAAACTATTTGTAAAAAAAAAACACACAAATATTGAACTCCTTGTGATACTAGGACCCTGGTTTCACCAAGGTATCAGTTCGCACAAGTTAGCTCATCATAAATAAAACTAGATTTGCATAAATAAAAACACACTTGCATCAAAAGAAGAGAGGACAACCTAACTTTGGAGCAACCCCACTAAAGTGGATGCATGGGATCTTACCACATGTATTACCATATTCTCTCTGCCCTTAGGTCATCCATAAAACCAATCCAAAAGGATTAAATAAATCTGATTCAAATACTACCTATTACTATTTACAATTCCCCGACAACGAAGCCAAAATGTTGGTGCAATTATTTGCATAATATATTACCAAACATAAATTATCAACTGGGTTTCGTAATAAGTAGAGTTGATGCACTATATGTGCTGATAACAGATAGGTTCCTATGTATGTTTAGTATATCTTATATAAGAAAACCAACAATAACAAAATACTCTGTTTTCAAAGATAACACTCTTCACACAATTCAGAAATTAGAAAGCAAAAATTGCAATCATGCACTCAAAAGATTTTTCTCAAATAATGCCTTGTCCATTTACAATCTCATGAAGTGGAAATATGGACTTTGTATCTGTTATCTGTAGCTAATATCCTTAACAACAACTAACAAGCAAATATGGGCACAATGTTGAAGAGAAATCCCCCTGCGGACAAGTGGATTCTCTCGAGGTCCCTAACTCTTTAAGGCCAAGACATAAAAGTTCTTAATGTGGACAATGCCTTTCCTTTTAGATCTAATTAATATAATAAATTAAAGAGAAGGAGAGAGATATGTACCTTATTAGCGACGTTTGTCCTTGCAAAGTCCTAGCTGAGCTTCAATCCTGAGCTCCCTGATAGGTCCTGTAAAACAAACAAAGGTACAAAAGAATTCTTACTCTATTGAGATTAGCTCAAATACAGATCTATCTTATGAATAAGACAAGTTCATATTCACAACAGACTTCAAAGGAAACAAGCCAAGCATGAATTTATATTGATGAGAACAAAGTATTACTTACAACCATGGATGTAGTGCAACATTTTCACCAAGCTCTCCTTGTCCATACCCTTGATCAAATAACCCACATACAAGATGTTGATGCTTCAAATGACATCTCCCTCATGATATCATAAGTTAGATGTTATTTCAATGTCTCTCTACATGTATTGTATGTTGCCTATGAGATCATAGGTTTAATACCTCCAATCTTTCCTCCCCTTTCACCATGAGAAGGCCTCTTTATATAAGCTGGAAAGACCCAACCACTTGAGAGATCTTTGGGATAAGTTGAGGATTTCTCTCCTTCAGTTGAGGATCTTCCCTAAGATCATGCCTTGAGATCATATTCGAATCCAACCACCTTCAGATATTGAGGGGATCTTTCCCTCATTCTTCTCAACAAACCAAATTTCACCTAGAAAAGGTAGTGCTTCCCCAAAAGGGGCACCGGTGAATTATAGCGCTCCCCCAAAGAAGGACAGGGAGTGCCAGCGCTCCCTGATAGTGTATAGGGGAGATATCCCCTCCAAAACCCATTTTTGAGTGGTTCTTTCAGTGGGAAAAGGCTTGTACTTCTAATAGACTGATTCCTCCTCTTCAAAACTAGTCTTTGAGGTGTCTTAAGTGTCCCTGTCATGTCGTTGGAGGCATGACATAGGAAAGAAGGCAATGTGATGTTAGAAAAACTTATAAAACTTGCGGTCAATATGCGACACTTGCAGACAATATGCGACACTTAAAACACTTGTAATGACGACAGTTGTGACACTATCGAAGTGAGTAATTTTGAGGTGTAACAGATTGCCCCTCAAAGTACGAAGTTATAAGACGTGATGATTGAAGTACTTTGTAGACTTTTTTAAGCAAGGTTATAGATGCAGAGAACTTGATAGAAGCTGCACACAAACATCCAACAAATATTATGACATGTTTCAAACCCAAGGCATGCATACCTATGCTTGGGTGATAAAGACTTGCAAGATATGGCCACCATAAAATACATTGTGGATCCATAATTATATTGATAAAAGGTATAGCCATCGAGGATACAGTGTGGATCTATACTCCTATGACCTGAACTAATCGTAGCCATGAAAAATACACAGTGGATCTATGAGATGACAAGACATAGCCACGCCCAATACAAAGTGGATCTATGTAACAAAATATGTGTCATTGTTCAAACGAAACCCCTTCGCAACCTGGGAAAAGTACATATAAGAGTAATGACTCAACCCAAGGTCTTCTTACTGATCCTGATGTAGTATGAATCTAACCATTTGGATAGATGTCCTGATGTCAAACATGGAAAAAAACATGTGATTACCATTCAATGATGTAAAAAGTTAACAAGTGCGAGGGAAATCACCATTGATGTCAATGATTTCCAAGGTACCCTAGTACATTCCAAAAAATGTGAATAGAGGAGCTAGAGTCAAACATTCATGGAATCATCCGATCAGAGGTCAATGATGTAAACCCACTGTTGGATGCGAGGAGGCATGCCATTGAGGCATGCAAGTCCCAATGTACTAACTGGTTTCTAAGTCTAGTTCCCAGATAATGTGTTGAAGTCGATACGAATAGACTCGTCGTAGGAGGGCCTTGATGTATCCCCCATAAATGACACAAAATTGACACAGAGATTTAAATTGGTAGATCAAATGAACATGGAATGACATGGGTATTGAAACAAGATATTTGTGATGGTTGACTCTCGAGGCAGATACTTCCCTTGAACACTGAGGCACAACAATAGAAACATGACATGGACCAAAACACGATGATGTAGTGGATACTATGAATTTCGTCGAGTGACCTAAAGGAGTAAGAAAAACTCAGAGAATTGGTTCAGTGCATAGGTTCAGTGGATTAAGATGTGCGCAAAGACAAAGTGTCATGTTCAAGGGCGACTCTAAGAGTTACTGGTAATGTTCTCAAAAAATTCTTGGCTTGCTTGCTTCAATTTTTTCCCCATCCAGATAGATGAGTACCTCTTTGTAATTTAACGATCTCGAGGAGGTAACACATGCTCGATATAACTCACCTTCGATAAGTCCCTCTTCCTTTTTTTAACGAACTGAAAGAAGTAAGGGTTCGGTCCCATATGGTCCCTTCAATGTATGATTGTTTAATAAATCGAGAGAAGGTAAACTCGGTGGTTTTTCATATTTCGAGAGTCTGAAAAAGAACTTAGAGATGACTCCATTGTTGTCCTTTTTCTTAATGATAGTCTCACGAGGCTGAAAAAGAGATAAATTATCACTCAAAAGACACCCTTTCAAACCTTTTAACGAGTGGGAAAGGAAGCAATATCACTCGACAATCTTTTCACGTTTAGAGAGTCTGAAAAGAGCTTAAAGAAGACTCCAGGGGGTTCCTTTTTCGTATATCCATGCGAGCCCAAAAAAGAGATAAAAGGTTGCTCGGTTACATTCTCATGTTTTTATGAGCACGATAAAGAACAAAGACTAAGCTCGGTACTCTACCCCCAGCTTGAAATCTAGTGGTTTGACTCCAGAATGATCATCAAAGGTTGGAGACATACCCCCCAAGCTTCAATTCATTCACTGACTTTGAGGTTGTCACCAATTTCTGTGCTAGATGGAGAAAAATGATACAGGTGGATGAAATGAAGGTTAAAAAATGAGACTTAACAAAATACTCGAATCAAAATCTACGAGATCTGGTGAAAGACTCAACTTGAAGGGAGAGGTGATTGTTTCATTTTTTAACGAGCATGACACAAGAAAAGAACAATTCTCAAGGTTCTGGGTTCAATCCCCATATTTTTGTTTCATTTTTTAACGATCTTGCTACAGAGAAAAAAACTATGCTCAAAGCCTTTGTTTCATTTTTTAGAGAGCTTGCTACAGAGAAGAGAAACTATGCTCATGGCCTCTGTTTCATTTTTTAACGAGCTTTCCATAGAGAAGAGAAACTATTCTCGTGGCTTCTTCTTGATCATGGCTTCCAAGAGGATAATGGTCTGGAAGGAAACCATGTCAAGGGAAAAAACTCGATCATGGATTCCAAGAGATCTTGACTGGATGGAAGAACAATGCTCTCAAAGGAACACATGTCGAGGGCCGCGATAGGGGTAAGGAGATCAGGCTCCAATAGTCCTACCGAAGAGATCACAATGTCAACTATCGGATCTAAGTCATCTGAAGCTGAAGTCATGGGAGATAATGCCACATAATTAACATGTGGTGGGGGAGATACTGTCTGCATATAAGAACCATTTAGGGAGGTAATCCAGTCAGGACTGATGAATGAAAGTTGATCAATAGTCACAATTCTTCCATTGTGGGGGAAATATATCACACGAAAAAGAGTGGACACAATATCTTTCATGACATAGACATAATCCCACCCAAGGAGTAAAGTGAAATCCAAGGGGTCTTGGACTACCATGACATCAATAAAGATAGTTTTCCCTCCCAAAGTTATGGGAAACTGAGGAAGGGTTCCTAAAGGTTGATTGGTTCTTCTGTTAAAAGCTAACATATTCTGTGTAACAGGCACAAGCTGAGGACAACCCAAAGCGTGCCAAGCAACAGAGGAAAAAATACTAATGGACGCACCTTCATCTATCAGTGTTTGAGGAACATCCCGACCACAAACCTGTACTGTAATCTAGAAAGGAATGTGAGAGGGAAGACGAGGTCCAGTTAGCGCACCCCAATAAAAAATGATGGCCTCATTACTTGGAGGGGTTTTCACAGGAGAAGGAGGATGCCCCTTGACATGGTAGATTCTGTATCAATGAGAAAAACGTGGGCAGTATCAGGTTTACTCTCTAGAGGGAGAGTAGGATCGACCGATGATGGCGTCAGATCAACCATGTTGGCACTCTTCAGATGAAGAGCGGGATTGACCGATGATGTAACTGAAACAACCACTTTGGCACTCTTCGAATGAAGGGTGGGACCAATCAAGGAAGGGACTAGATCAGTAACTTTGGCACTCCTCAAGGGAGGAGTGGGATCGATCTATGGCGGAACCAGATTGACCGCTTAGGTTTCACTCTATAACGGGTGAGCGAGATCGACCAAATATGGGATTGGATCAACCACTTTGTCAACTGGTTCAACTAAGGACATGACCAGATTGACGACATGATCAATCAGACTGATCGATGAAGGGATCAGAGAAACCACTTTGGCACTCGTCAGAGGAGGAGTGGGATTGACCATGTTGGCACTTTGAAGATGAAGGGTGGGACTGAACAATGACGGGATTGGATCAGTCACTTTGGCACTCTTCAAAGGAGGAGTGGGATCGACTGATGATGTAACTGGAACAACCACTTTGGCACTCTTCAGATGAAGGGTGGGATTGAAGAGACATCCCCCTGCAGACAAGTGGATTCTCTTGAGGTCCCTAACTCTTTAAGGCCAAGACAGAAAAGTGCTTAACATGGAAACTGACTTTCCTTTTAGATCTAATTAAGCTAATAAATGAAAGAGAAGGAGAGAGATATGTACCTTATTAGTGACATTTGTCCTTGTAAAGTCCTGGATGAGCTTCAATCCTGAGCTCCCTGATAGGTTCTGTAAAACAAACAAAGGTACAAAAGAATTCCTACTCTATTGATATTAGCTCAAATACAGATCTATCTTATGAAGAAGACAAGTTCATATTCACAAGAAACTTCAAAGGAAACAGGCCAAGCATGAATTTATATTGATGAGAACAAAGTGTTACTTACAATGATGGATCTAGTGCAACAGCTTCACCAAGCTCTCCTTGTCCATACCCTTGCTCAAATAACCCACATACAAGATGTTGATGCTTCAAATGACATATCCCTCATGAGATCATAAGTTATATGCTATTGCAATGTCTCTCTTCTTGTATTGTATGTTGCCTATGAAATCATAGGTTTCATACCTCCAATCTTTCCTCCCCTTTCACCATGAGAATGCCTCTTTATATAAGCTGGAAAGACCCAACCACTTGAGATATCTTTGGGATAAGTTGAGGATTTCTCTCCTTCAGTTGAGGATCTTCCCTAAGATCATGCCTTGAGATCATATTCGAATCCAACCACCTTCAGATATTGAGGGGATCTTTCCCTCATTCTTCTCAACAACCCAAATTTCGCCTAGAAAAGGTAGATCTCCCCCAAAAGGGGCACTAGAGAATTATAATGCTACCCCAAAGAAGGATAGGGAGAGCCAGTGTTCCCTGACAGTGTATAGGGGAGCTCTCCCCTCCAAAACCCATTTTTGAGTGGTTCTTTCAGTGGAGAAAGGCTTGTACTTCTAATAGACTGATTCCTCCTCTTCAAAAATAGTCTTTGAGGTGTCCTAAGTGTCCCTATCATGTATTTGGAGGCATGAAATAGGTAATAAGGAATTATGATGTTAGAAAAACTTATAACACTTGCGGTCAAGATGCAACACTTGCAGACAAGATATGACACTTACAACACTTGTAATGATGACACTTGCGACACTATCGAAGTGAGTAATTTTGAGGTGTAACACACACTTCAACGATAACAAAAGATAAAGCTCATAGTAAAATGCTTAAGAAAACACTCAATTGAAAAGGCTCTTGCTCACATAATAGATCTATTCATTATAGGCTCGTGAAAAGAAGAGATGAAATCAGATCTTGTTCCCTGTAGAAATTGAAAACGATAATCAACAATTCACTCTTAAACAAAAAACAATCATAACTCTATTTACTCCAATCAAACCTGTGTAGTATAGAAAATAGTCAATATAGTCGATAGGCTTAATTAAATGGTGCATGAAGGTGAGAGATGAAGTTTGATCTCATTTCTTGTAACAACTCACTTCAAACTTTCAAGAAATTCTTATCTAATTCTGCACACACTTCAAAATCAATTGATGCATCCCAGATAGAAATTTAATACAATCTTACAATCTTGCAATTCTAGAAATTACTTCATTTCTACATAGGAAACATAATTTTTAATGAGATGTTCCATTTAATCGCTTATGTAATGTGAATGATGGACTCCCAACTGTTACAGTACTGCCACTCTTTGTAATCAATTCTAACAGTGAAATAAAAAATGAAATCAAAACAACAAGTACATGAAATAGAAATCTATGCGAATAATTTACAATGAGCTTACCAAGATAGATCAATGGGCCCTTGCCGATGCCAACATGGAATATTTTATATCATAATATGATAAATGCTAAGAGACACAAAGGATCCTTGAATTCAAACTTCCATTGATCTTCAACAAATAAATTTACAAAAAGAGTTGGTTCAAAAATCCAATTTGCAACATACTAATTCCTCTTTCTTCAAGAACCAATCTTACATCATAATAATTCCTTTCTAATCAGACCTATGAGGTCTTATTTATACATAAAATCCATGGAGGAATGGATGAAACCGAATCCCCAAGCTAAGAAAACATTTTTTACAATTTTAGGATAAATACCAAAAATCTGTGTTTTTTAACAATTTGGGAAGATTCGAGTTAGTCCCCCACCCATATCTCCCAAACCAATTCTAATTTTGAAAATTTTTCCAAGTGATACTCAATTTTTCATGTTCTGGACAAAACCCATGTATTATAATTTATGGACCTGATACCATATGCACAGAAATCGAGGTGCAAGTTGGCAGTTTGAGTTTTTTGCTAATTTTTATAGAATCATTCCCCCTGAGCTGGAGTTCCACACGTGCGAGATGGGTGAATTCTGACCCACATTTCCACATGAAAATATCTCTCTGTAAAAATCCCATGAGCTCGATTTGCTTCTAGAAACACTAAAAAATTCTGATTTATGTCTAGTACCGAATTAGCACAGGCTAGTACCGGAATAGGTGGAGCCTTGGTACCGGAATAGATTGGGTACCGGATCATGCTTCTTAAGATTCAAAGTGATTAGGATCATACATAATCAAGCATTTAATCAAATTAACTCAATAAAATTAAACAAAACATGCTTTAATCATAAGTTACCTCTTATGCACATGAACAAGGTCATGAAGTGTATTTATGGAGGAAACCGTCAATTAGATACACATGGAATAGGTAAAATAGGCTCATATAGAGGGTAATATAGGGCATTAGAAGTGTCAAAACTGAGACTCAATTCTCATCACGAGATGACTTGCTCACCTCCATGGATTTCTGTGGATGAACCTGCTTACTAACTGGTCACCAACCTAGAGCAATGAATTTCAGTTAATCAACAAAATGTTATAATAATAAAACTTAATAATTCCAGGAATGATCCATCACGTGTGATTAAACTATTAGATGGGATCAATTCGATCAGATAGGTTAAAAGGAAACCCTGTTGCAGCTATGAACGTCTGCTGGTAGCAACGGTCCTACCTGTGGTATTGAAGTCCTTTTCTTAAAACTGTCATGACTCTTGGTGAAACAACAACTCATATTTTAATTCTTTACAAGATATTTCCCCTCAATTCATGAACTATGGTAACATCAATCTATATATGTATGCAAAGATAATATCAATACTATATAGACCAAACAAGGGATTTTATTAAGGAAATTTGAAGATATGACAGCCTGGTACCTCTTACTATAGTTCCTAATAATGATATGTTTTGGATCAACACAGAGATAACTGTTGCACCCAGTGAGTCGCCATTTTTTGGTTGCCCGCAACAACCCACTTCTTTTTCTTTAATCAAAATCTAGAGTCCCTCTAAATTTGACTTGCATTCTTCGTTTGTTTCCCTTTGAATTTATTGGATTGGTATTGGTTTTATTTGCTTCGAGGGTGGTTTGAGTTTATATTATTTTCTTTTGTTTGGTTTGAATCTCATGAAATTCAAATGCCATTTCATTTTTATTTCTACAGAGTTTTGATGTTGATGGATGAGTTTCATAATTTGAGAGTTTGTTATTACCTCTTCCTTATTGAATTTATCTGTTATGAGAATGGCTTGGTTGAAGACATGGATTAATAACAATGATTTTACAGGAATAAATATTATTGCGACACATATTTTCTATGACATTTTTTCACATTTGATCAAACTTGAATGAAGGAGAGATGAGCATAGAAATCTTAATTTAAACGAAAACATTATTTTTTATCAACTATTTACTTTTGTTTAAATTATAACTATGTTTTCATCTTTTGCTCATTAACAAGTTTGACTATTCTCAATAATGGGTTCAATACTTCATCCAATAATCTCTTGGTTGGTTTCTCATTTTCACAAAATCATTTGGTAGGTTTAATTAATTGAATTCTTTTATCATTTTGCATTTCATTTCAATTTTTTTTTTTTTTATCTATCATTTGTTTGATTTTGTGGAAACCCAAAATTAATATTTTTCTCCTCTCCATCAACTTGAAGATTATAGAATTTTAAGATCATATTTGAAAGGAAAATATAACCAATATTTGTTTACAACTTATAGTTAGCTTTTAGTTTAAATTCATTTTAATTTTATTGTTCTACATTTTGTTTTATTCACAATTTTTATATTTAGGTTATTAAATTGGTTTATTTTTGTTTCACGGGTTTCTATTATCAGATATTTGGTACGAATATGATTATGGCTTGATTTTCTTATCTAAATACGTTTAAGATAATTGATCCAAAAATAACATTTGATTGTTGCAAATAATTTATGAGCAACAACAAATAAGATTTGGAAATGTGTTCAAGAATAGACATATGATTTTGTGGGAGTGATTGCAGCCAAACCGTGAGGAATATCAAGAAATGCCCAAAAACCCATCTGCCGAATGGATCCATTTAGCTTACTCAAGATATTTTCCCCAAATGAACAGGCGATTTGAGAGATATTATGGTCTCTTTATGAGGAAAATTTCAAGTGGCAGAAATTGTTAGTGACACCCAAAATGTTCATTCATTGCATAAATATATGAGAAAGTTCAGAGCCATGGAGGAAATTGAATAAATTCAGAGGAGGATTTTTATCCTTTCTTTTGTATATTATTTATTTTGCTAACTTTTTTCTTTTCAAAAGGAGTAATAGATGGTTGGAATTTTTGGGAGTGTTGGTCCTAAGATCTGCACCTGACTGCTAAAAGGAAAAGTTAGGCCACCTATCAGTTTAGAATGGTTGTTTCTTTTAATTTTTTGTTGGTTGGTTAGAGGGTTGTTCTACCAAGACAAAAGCATGGTTGGGTTTAGAAAAATAATATGGATGAGGGTCTATTTGGATGGTGGCACACAAATGACAAAACAATGAAATTATAAAAAATAGAGGGAAGCAACAGACCAATTACTGAATGATCTTTCGTAAGAAGTTTAGTACTTGAAATATCATTTTAAGACACTAAAAATGTATCAAAACACAATTCTCCCATAGGATGAAAACAACAAATCTTCATCAAAGAATAATTGTTATAACATGTTTCATATTAACAAAGACAAGTATAACAATAGCTGAAGGAAAAGAAATGTACTTCACACAAATCAAACTATATTCAAGACAAGAAACACATATGAATTTGGAGACAAACACTATCATCAAAGTATGTTCACCAGGTAGAGACTTTAATCCATGTATTTAACATGTTGAGTTGGTTGATGTATTGATATCTTTCTTCCCAAAAACTCCCAACCCCTAAAACATACAAAGATTTCATATTTAACAGAGTTGCAAAGGTCCTCGTCCATCTGGGAATGAGACCTAACTCTGGATAAATTATTGTAGAATAAATTATTAATTCAGATAAACATTGCATGGAGTACAACATTGTGCGCTTCACAATGGAATTAATAAAAAAGAGTGGTTATTATCACACAAAAGACCAGTTATTAATATAATCTAACATAATCTTGGAATTGATCAACTAAAACTGCTATTGTCTCTGGGGCAGAACTGATGCCTGCGCTAGATGAATTGGGATCGACAGAAAAAGACTAGGAGTGACATAATAGAGTTTTGTGTCGAGTATTGGCATGCATGTAAGTTGTTTGAGGCCTCTGGAGGATAATTGGTTGTCCATGAAGATTTTCTCATTATCCGCTTGAGGAAGAGATAGGTCTTCTCCAGTGTTCTGGAACTAATCTACCTCTATCCAAGACCAAGACTTAAGTCTCTATCTATAATAGATATTTCGACAACTAAGCACGCTCTGTCTCGACCCCGTCAGCTTCCATCTATACCTGTAAATAGCTTCGTTGGAACAATTGTTGTCCCAATATTCATGGAGGGAGACGTGGAGTCAAACATCCAATAGGAGATGGTATGAGTGGATGTGGACTACGTGGATGAATATGACCTAGAGAGAGGCATCGAGAACGGTAGTGGAGGTGATGTGGAATGACATGTGGGTGAGAGGTGATAGGTGGCACGTGGTGACATGATGGTTAGATACACAAGAGGTGACAGAGGTGAGTGGAGGATAGATGTAAGGTTGTGACAGGCAGGAGGAGTGAGTGGAGGTGAGTGGAGGTGAGGTGTGGGGGGAGGGGGGTGGGCGGGAGGGAGGTGCGGGGTGTCTGGGGGGGGGGGGGGGGAGGAGGGAAGTGGATTGGGGGGGGGGGGGGGGTATGAAACGAGGAGAAGGTGCCACATTAGGTGGGGCCCATGGAGGGGAAAACAATTTTTCGGACCCCACCCACTGTTAAAGGTAGAAAGGTCAAGGGGTTCCGAAATGAAATGAGGATCGTTGATTTGGATATGGAAGGTGCCACCGACGAAGATAAGTGTGGGCCTTAGGCGCTCCGCAACAAAATGTCACATCTTTATTCTTTTTACCCTAATGCCACAAAACTGTTGATCTGGAGATGGCAACCAGATCTTCATCGTTGAAGATCGATCCTATCACTGCATGCATTTCGAGCCCAAATTGCATGTTATGATTAGCTTCCATTTTTGTGGAATCTCACTATGTTTTCCACTGGATTCGTTGATCCTGGCCATCTCCTGCACACATAAAAACTAAAATGCAATTCTTGTATGCTCCATTAGTGATAACTTATGAGGACGAGTATTCCAATTTCAAACAAGAACATGTGATCCTCACTCAAGAAATAAAAATCAATGGTGAAAAACGAAAAGGAAGACAAGAGACATGAAAATAAAAATGGAGGATAGGATAAATAAGCAACAACAAAACTCAACATTGATGGATGGATAGGGTGAAAGCGAAAAAGGGCAAGGGTGCATACCTAGGTTACAACATTGGCTCCAACTGGGGATATCCCATCCCTTTGAGGTGCTGAGAACCGTATATCAGTGCCTTAGGATTAAACAAATGCTCTTACCATCCATTATTTACCTTTGTTTCTATATGTTAGCCCTGTGTATCTTCTATTGTGCCTTGGCCATGCATTTTATTGAACTGAAACTAAAACTAAACCCCAATTCCTTTGTTGGGATATGGAGTCTTTATTAACACATGACTAAATAATCAAAAGAAACAATTAAAGGAAAACATCTATGTTACAAGAGGGACCTTCATCATCCTTAAACAAAATAGTGTTTCAGGAATCACCCATTTACTGGGCCTCCAAAGATCTTTGTATCATCTAGATTGTGCAAGATGAATGTGTTGTTGTCCAGAACTTCAACCACCTTAAAAGGGCCAAACCAGAGGTTTTCAAACTTATCGTTCTTGACTTATCATCCCACCTCAAGACCAGGTCACCTTTTTTAAAGATATCCTTCCTAGTTTTCTTGTCAAAGGTTGATTTGATCTTGTTCTAATATGCTTTTGTTCTCTGATCCAATGCTTCTCTCTTTTTTTGAACTTCTATAATCTGGAATATTCTCCTTTGGATGTCATTGGGCTCCTCAATCTCTTCCTACAATAATTTTAGGACTGGTATACCAAGATGAGTGGGAAAAACAACTTCTATGCCATAAACAAGATGAAATGGTGAGGTTCCCAAAGACTTATTGGTGCTAATTCTATCAGCCCATAAAGCATACTTGAGTTTAGAGTCCCAGGATTTCTTGTTTTCAGTCAACAACTTCTTAGTGATTCTGATGAGAGTCTTGTTTGATGACTCTTCCATACCATTCCCCCGAGGGTAATAGGGTGTGGAATGTTTCAAGGAAATGTTATGATTGCCACAAAAGTCAATCATGGATTTGGACTTGAATGCTTGGGCATTGTCTATTATAAGCTTACTTGGGCAACCAAATCTAGCAAAATTATTGGTTTCCAGGAAATTCATGATCACCTTGTCACTTGCATTCCTAGTGGGCACAACCTCAATCCACTTGGTGAAGTAGTCGGTGGCAGTGATGATCCACTTGTGCTGTCCACTTGAGGGTGGATTTATCTCTCCTATGAAGTATAACCCCCATTGCTGGAATGGACCACTGGTAGTGATAGGTTTTATGGGTAGTGACAATAACTTTTTTTTTCCTACAAATATTTTACATTCATTGTAGGCCCTAACAGTGGAAAACACATCAGAGAAAAGGGTGGGCCAATAGTACCATTCCCTTAGGATATTAAGATATGTATCCTTCCAGTGTTGGTGTCCTCCACAAACTCCTCTATGCATCTCTAATGTGACTTTTTTGGCTTCATTTTCATCAAGAAATTTTAATAGGATGCCAACATGATCCCTCCAATACAAGCTTTGGTTTGAAATGTATAACTTGATAGCCTTCAATTTGAGGGACATGGCCTTTGTCTTCTTGACATCTGGTGGACATTCAAAATGCTGCAGAAGATAAATGATGTTTTATACCAAGGTGAAGAGGAGTAGTTTTGAAATACCTATAAGTTGTCTTGTCCAGGCTGTCTGAGGGGTGTGTCTGATTGGGTGAAGTTTTGATGCAATTATATCACCTTACAGTTTGATTCTGATAAGAAATTTGCAAGTCCTTTTCCTTTGATCAACTTGGTGGTATTTATGTGTAGATCATACTCCAATAGTTTGAAAATCCACTTCCCTCTTTTTCCCTCACTGTCTGGTTGGATCGGAATCTCTTTGACACTGTTGCTAGGAACAAAGGCTATTATGATAGACTGTAACACATAAACCCTGAAGGATTTGAGTACTTTGACTAGTGCATATGCCTATTTCTCTAATATATCATACTTCAGCTGAGCATCTCAGAGGGATCTGCTGAAAAATGCTATGGGTTGTTCATTCCCTTCTTCATTTTTCTGCAGTATTACAACAACAATGGTCTCCTCTGAAGAAAAGGAGAAGATGAAGAAATATTTGGTATAGTCATGTATGGCTAATACATGGGATTCAACTAAACCCTGCTTGATCCTTTGTAATGCTGATTTTTCCTCCAGTGACAAATTTATCACAACATATTTCTTCAACATGTTAGTAATAGGCTTCAAAATTTCAGCAAAATTTGGCACAAAACGTCTGAGGAAGTTTATCTTACCAATAAAAGACTGGGTAACCTTTTTATTTCTAGGGATCTCAATCTCTTGAATGGAAAAAACCCTCTTGGGATCAATTTTTATACCTCATTCTGATATGATGTGACCCAAGAGCTTTCCTTATGGCATGGAAAAGTGAGACTTCCTAAGATTCAGGGATATTCCATACCTCATGCATTTCTTGAAAACCTGCTCCAGATGCCAGAAATCTTCATCATCAGACCTGAAGAAAATGGTGATGTCATACAAGTAGATGACCATAAATTTGTCTTTTTCTCGCACAAAATCTATGTCCATGGCCTGAAAAGTGGCCCCTGCATTCATCATCCCAAAAGACATCTTTTCATACATGAATGTTCCCCACGGGGTGGTGAATGTTGTTTTTATTTATTGTCTTCGCACACTGTTATTTGGTTATAACCATAGTATCTATCTAGCAAGGAAATTATGTGTGCACCTACCACCCTCTGTAAAATATGATCCATCTTGGGGAGGGGGTAATTGTCCTTTAGAGAACACTTATTGAGATTTCTGAAATCAACGCACAAGCATATCTCCCCATTTTTCTTCCTTAAATTTACTAGGTTGTCCACCCAATTTGAGTACCTTAATGGAACATTGATCTTTGCATCCAAAATTATTTTCAACTCTTTCTCAATTATGGACATCAACAGGGGATTAAATTGTCGAATCTTCTGTATGAACGACTTAGAGCTAGCTTTTAGGGGGATCTTGTGTTGGATGATGTGAGTGTCAAATGTCTTCAAATCCTCATCGGACCATGAAAAAATATCAGAAAACATTTTGATGAGGCTGACATATCTGTCCTTTTGTTATGCAGATAATGCTTTCGACAACTTGATGATCTTGGTAGTCTCAGGGGTCCCAATATTGCAATATGTTATGTCTTCTTCATGGTTGTTCATGGCAACTCCCTTGTAAACATCATTAATGTTAAAAAATCTTTCCAATGGAACTAGTCCTCTTGGAATGTGATTGGTTTTTAGTTCCAAAATATCATGATCAAATATTGTCTTCAGCAAATAAGATGTTTTCTAATCCTCTAATTCCTCATTTTCACCTTTTTGACTTTCTTGATCAATCAAGATATTGGAGAATTCATCAATGGTGTGTAAAAATCTCTGCATCTCTAGGTCATCACTAAAGACTTGTCAGTGCTTTATGTTGTTTGGTATGGCTTTTCTATGTTTGATATCCACTTGATATTTAATATTTGGGAAAACGGGAGGCCTGAAAGTGCTAGCAGCTAGGGCCAACGAATCTACCTTCTGATTCTTCTCTTTGGGAATGAAGGAAATGTTAAATGCTAGAAAAAAATTATTGATCATATCCCATACCTCATTTATGTATTGCTTGAGCCTCTATTTATTAGATTTATATATGTTCCTTTATTGATGATCAACTCAGAATCACCAAAAACTGCTAGATAGTCAATGGCCATGTCTTCAACGGCCCTTAATCCCAACACTAGAGCTTCATATTCAGCTATATTATTAGTAGTTTCAAACTCCATCTTATAAGAGAGTGATATTACCTCTTTTGAAGGGGAAATGAGGTGCATACTACACCAAATCCTTCCTTTGACAAATATCCATCGAAATACATCTTCCATACTTTGTTTTTTTGACCTATCAGTGACTAATCTCTGTGTTGGCTAACTGATATTTGAGGTTCATCATTATTTGAATGAAACAAAGATGAGATGATCTCATCCTCAACAACATAAATTGGGTGATTTATTGGGTTTTGATGGTCACTGACAATGTAGGCTAACCTTTCTTATCTGTATAGCCTCCTATGTTCTCCTCCAAACAGATGGATGGTGGCATAAGTGAGGTCCATTTGCAATGATCCTCCAACCTTCTTACCCTAAGTTTTGGATAAGATCATACCAAACTTTGGGGGAATTTTATCCACAACAATGTCCATCACTACACTCTTGATGGGCAATTGTGCCAAATAAACCACCATATTCTTTATCAGTCCCAGACATTTTATTTTCTTAGAATCAAAGGAGTACAGGTCCTCATAAGGTTTGGTGATCTCTAGACCCAACTCTTCCATAACAACTTTGGGCATGGCATTGTGAGAGGATCCTTAGTCCATAAGACAGTTATGCAGGATATTATCATGGAAATTCAAATATATATAGAATGGAGGAGAAGCATCAAAGCCATCCTCAATGTGTGGACCCACAGTAATGGTTGGATTTTCATCCTGCAAACTTATTACATCAGAATATACACTAGAAGAAGTTGGCTGCAGAACTTTCATGATAGATTTTTTGAAAGGTTCATTCTTCATCAATTATGTCAAAGAAACATGTATCTTTATCTTTCTCAAATCACGTTCTAGGCTGAAAGAGGCTGGTGTCCTATCAACTTCTTTTGTTTCAGGGGATGCATATTTAGATGAGGGAGGTGGTTGAGTTTTAGATGACATACCTTTACTTGGATTTGGCTTGGGAGGGACTTCGATTTGTTTCTTTTGATCATAGGTAGTGTCTTTGGGAGCCCTTGCTATTGTCCTCAAATCATATTTCTTCTGGGGTTGGCCTTGAATAACTCCCTCCTCCCCTATCTGATTATCAAACTGATTTGATAGTTGTGCTACCTCATATTATTGATGTGTTAAATGATTGGTATATTAATTTGTTTCATTGAAAAGAATGGTGATATCATCCACAACATTACTATCTGCATCCATCTCCTCAATTTGAATGTTTTGGAAAGGAGGCACTACTCTTTGATCATCAACATTTCTCCTTTCCCTCTACATTATTTGAGGGGAATCATTAGGCCTTCTAAACGGATTTTGATTTCTATTACCAACCACTTGAAAAAATCTATTTGGATGTTTAGATTCCCATTTCATTTTAGCTATTTCAGATGTCAAATCTTTCAAAGTTTTGGTCATTTCATCAAGTTTGGGATCATACATGGATGGGTTAGAGGAGGCAGGGGAATCTTCTCTTTGTTTCTTCTTTTCGTTATAAGATCTAGACTTTAGTCTGTATGATGCCAAGATATTGGATTGAACCTCAATGGCTACTTCCTTCATGGACAAGAATGTGGTGGATCTTCTCTCCCTTAACAGTAAGGAGAAATTTGCATCAAATGCATTGGAATAAGTGATATTGGCAGAGGCTTCAGTTGGTTTGATCTCATATGGGATTCTACTATACATCTTATTGAATCTCTTGGTGAAATATGAAATAGATTCACCATTCTTTATCTTTAGGGACCCAAACTCAGTGATGTAGTAGAGATAATATCTCCTATGTCCCCATTGTTTTATGAAAGTTTCATCCAATGCCTCAATATCTTCAATGGAGGCTAGAGGAAGACCTATAAACCATTTTCTAACTTCTCCATCCAAACTCTGTACAAACAAACTCATCCACACATCTTCATAATCAATGTTAAAGTTGTCTGCAAAGCTATAGAAGGCCACCAAATGTTCCTCAACAGTTACATCACCTTCCCCATTATATCTTGGTAAATATTTCATGTAATTTGTGGCTAGGAGTGCATGTAATCCTATAGGAAGCACTTGGGGTGCATATCTGGCAGCAATAATGACATCCATCCTATTAACAACCATAGAGTGAACAATAGGAATTTTCAAATTTATGGGTGATACAAGGGTGGATGTAGGACTGGATCCTGAAGTGGAATAAAGAGGTGGAGATGTTTGATCATCTTTGGAATTATGATTCTTAGGGCTAGAAATTCAAGTTGCTTGTGATGATGGAAAGAAGTAGACTCTCGTGTGTAGCTTTACCCTTGAGAGGGGAGGTATATCTCTGAGTTACTATGGATTTTATTATTTTCCTTTTGGGCTCAGAGACTACTATAGTATTCTCAGGATTATAATGAGCCTTCATGGCTTTGGTGTGCTCAGATTTGGACCTTTCAAATCCTTTTCTGGGCACCAATATTTCCTTTGTGAATTATACTCAGTGGAGTCACTAGGTGAAATATGGAATTCTATGCTTGTTTGAACTTTTTTCACCATCAAAGGTCAGAGCTAATCAATATCATTCTCCCAGGGAAAGATATTTTTTTACTCCGTTCCCCAGAAACGGTGCCAGAAGATGTTGGTCCTAAGGTCTGCACCTAATTGCTAAAGGTAAAAGCTAGGCCACCTATCAGTTTAGAATGGTTGTTTCTTTTAATTTTTTGTTGGTTGGTCAGCGGGTTGTTCTACCAAGACAAAAGCATGGTTGGGTTCAGAAAAATAATATGGATGAGGGTCTGTTTGGATGGTGGCACACAAATGAAAAAATAGTGAAATTATAAAAAACGGAAGGAAACAACAGACCAATCAGTGAATGATCTTCCACAAGAAGTTCAATACTTGAAATATCATTTCAGGACACTAAACATGTATCAAAACACAATTCTCCCACAGGCTGCAAACAACAAATATCCATCAAGTCATATTTTTTTATAACAAGTTGCATATTAACAAAGACAAGTCTAGCAATAGATGAAAGAAAATAAATGTACTTTGCACAAATTAAACGGCATTCAAGACAAGAAACACATATGAATTTGGAGAAAAACCCTGTCATCAAAGTATGTTCACCAGGTAGAGACTTTAATCCATGTATCAATTAGGTTGAGTTGGTTGATGTATTGATACATTTCTTCCCAAAAACTCCCAATGCCTAAAACATACAAATACTACATATTTAACAGAGTTGCAAAGGTTCTCGTCCATCTGGGACTGAGACCTAACTCTGGATAACTGATTGTATAACAAATTATTAATTCAACTAAAACATTGCATGGAGTACAACAATGTGTGATTCACACTGGAATTAATAAAAAAGAGTGGTTCTTATCACACATAGAAGAACAATTATTAATTTAATCTAACATAATCCTAGAATTGATCAACTACTACTATATTTGGGACATAACTGATGCCCGCGCTGGATGAACTGGGACTGGAAGAAAAATAATAGGAGTGACATAACATAGTTCTATGTCGAGTACTAGCATGCATGTAAGCTTTTTAAGGCCTTTGGAGGATAATTGGTTGTCCATGTAGATTTTCTCATTATTTTCTTGAGGAAGAGGTAGGTCTTCTACAGTGTTCTGGAACTAATCTACCTAGATCCAGGACCGAGACTTAAGTCTCTATCTGTAACATATATTTTGGCAGCTAAGTGCACTCTATCTCGACCCCGTCAGCTGCCATCTATACCTGTAAATATCTTCATTGGAACAGTTGTTGGCCCAATGGTCATGGAGGGATATGTGGAGTCAAACTTCCAATGGGAGATGGTACAAGTGGATGTGGACTACATGGATGCAAATGACCTAGAGAGAGGCATCGAGAACGTGAGTGGAAGTGATGTGGAATGAAATGTGGGTGGGAGGTGATAGGTGGTGTGTGGTGATAGGAGGGTTAGATACACGGGAGGTGACGGAGGTAAGTGAAGGAAAGATGTAAGGTGGTGACATGAGGGAGTAGTGAGTGGAGGTGAGTGGAGGAAATATGGATTGTGGTGAGAGGGGTAGTATCGGGAGGTAGGTTAGCAGGAC
>JZKD02S2087944.1:167683-186044 GCA_000966675.3 Picea glauca
GGACCATTGATCTGGAGATGGAAGGTGCCACCGAAGGAGATAAGCATGGGCCTTAGGCACTCCACAAAAAAATGTCACATATTTATTCTTTTTACCCAAATGCCTCATAACCATTGATCTGGATATGGTGGCCAAATCTTCACTGTTAAAGATCTATCTTGTCAATGCGTGCATTCTGAGCTCGAATTTCATGTTCTGATTAGTTGTCATTTTTGTGGAATCTTACTGTGCTTTCCATTGGATTCGTCGATCCTGGCCATCTCCTGCACACAGAGAAACTAAGGTGGATCTGTTGTATGCTTTGTTAGTGATAACTTATGATGACGAGTATTCCAATTTCAAACCAAAACATGTGATCCTCACTCAAGAAATAAAAATTGATGGTGCAAAACGCAAAGGAAGACAAGGGCCATGAAAATAAAAAAGGAGGATAGGCTAAACAAGGAACAAAAAAACTCAACATTGATGGATGGATAGGGTGAAAGAGAAAAAGGGCAGGGGTGCAGACCTAGGTAACAATAGGGAGAATGGACTAGTAGTTTTGAAGAACAATATGTAATTCCAGATTTCTTAATGGATTTTGTCCTATGAGTAAAATGGTTTTGTTTTCATTATAATATTTTTTATTATGGTTCATATTCTTTGATTAATTGATTATGCATTGATTTAAACTAGATTTAGTCTGTTTTGTCAATACGTGATTAATTGCTCTCAATTATGTATTAATTTTGTCAATCTTTAAGAGTCTATTATCCCAATTATCTTGGTATTGGTGATTGTATTATTTTGATACAAATCTGATATTATATTGAGTTTATTCATGTAATTTGGATCTGTAAATATATAATTGTTCAATTGAGATTTTGCTTATTGTCGATTAGTCTATTATATCTTCACTAAGAATCATGATTTGAAGGTTTCTCTTTCTTCATTTTAAATAAGATTTAAATTGTCAGTCAAAGTGATTTTCATCCTGACATTGTCACAATCTTAGAATTACACAACCTTCTTCTATAGATTTCTCTTAACAATCAGGTTGTTGGAGCAATGTTATACAGTAAGGCACAACCAAAAGTTCTCTTTAAATACTGGACAATCATAGGTTAATTATTTTCTATCCATTTATATTTATATTTTGTGAATGTAAATTAAAATTTAAGCTTAAATACTTTGTTTATTTAAGTTAGAACATTATTATTTACATTCATTTATTTTCCTTTTTTTTTTTTCAGTTTCAAGGTTAGAATTAGATTAGTAGTATGTTCTAGATCTATTTAATTTTTCCTAAGATTCGGTTCTCTTGTACAACCTTAGTTTACAAGGTTTCTCGTAAATCTTGCACTTGTTTATTTGTATATGTTATATATAAAAGTGAGAATAGTAAATGTATATAGTAGATCTTCTTTAATGCATAGTTAGTTATTTTATTTTCGTAGTTTAGATTAGATCCCTTTATTGTCTAACGAAGTCATTAAACCTATTAGGGGTAGTTATTCCAAATGGCTTGGGTTATTTAGACAACCTCGGACCATACTATTCCCTTCCAGTTGACAGTGTGTCATAAATGCACGTCAACGGCCTTGTCACAAGTCAGTTCATTGCACTGATGGTTTTTTTCATATCCACCTTAGTCACATTGGTGATATGTCATCCTCACATGACGTTTCATGGTGATATTTCCATTGGTGATGTCATGTTTTTTGGATGGTATTATGTCCATTTTTATCATACTATATTTTTAGGTGAGGATGTTTTGACGTCGAAAAATCCTGTTGCAACAACTTATAAATATTGTTGCAACAACTTGGATTGTATTGTCAAAACTGTAAGCGCAGTATTACATGGAAGCCAAAGTCGCAACATCGAAGGATAGAGTTGTGTTGAATGAAGTTGTAGTGTTTGGAGATGGATTTGCAACATCTATAGTTGCAACCTCTGGAGTTGTAACATCTGGAGTTGCAGTTTCTGTAGTTGAAACATATGGAGTTGCAACTTCTAGAGTTAAAACTTCTGGAGTTGCAATGTTTGGATTTTCAACGTCTAGAGTTGCAGCATCAGGAGTTGCAGTGTATGGAGTTGCAGTGTCTATAGTTGCAGCATATGAAGTTGCAGTATCTAGAGTTGCAACATCTGCATGAACAAAGGTTAAGAATACATTTTATTTTATTATTATTTTGTTTTATTTTATTTTATTCTTTTTTTTATGATATGTGTTTCTTTCCTCCTCATCCTAGGGTAGATTATTTTCAAAAAATAATTTCCAGGTCCTTGTTGGCCCAACCATTACTAATTTTCTTCAGGAAAGCTTCTTTAGATAATGGATTTCTATACATTCAGAGTTTGTGACCATTATCCATTAGAATAAGGCTAGCCTCATAAATGATCTAGAGATTCACAGTCCCATTATCATATACAATGTTAATCTCATATGGTCCCACCCATCGAGTGTGGAATTTTTCTTTGAAATCCTTAAACCTTCAATCGAATAAGATGGCCCAATATTTGGCTGAAAATTCCTTCTTCTTTATGAATTTATCGTGCCATTTATCCCTCTGCTCCTAGATGAGAGATGTTCGTTGTATAGCATCTTGTTGAATCTCATCTAGCTCATTGGTCTAACAGAGTCACTACTGTTGTGATTTAAACAAGTCCATCCCAAATTGTATTGTTGTCCTCAAGGTTTTGATTTCTTCCTCGATGGATACAATGGCCCATTTCCCATATACCAGTTTATATGGTGTACATCTAGTGGTATTTCACTATGTGGTTCTGTAGGCCCATAATGCATATGAAATATTGTCCACCCGATATTTGAGGTGAAGTCGAATAGTTTTTGTCAGAATATTCACAAGGATCTTGTTCTTCCCTTCAACCTCTTTGTTTTCCTATGGGTGTAGGGTATGTTGACCTTGTGCTTGATCCTGTAGAGTTCCATGGAAGCCTAGAATTTACTTGAAATAAACTGATCTCCTCCATATTTGACGATTTCCCTCAGTACCCTGAACTTGTTAAAAATATATTTGTATATGAAACATGTCACATCTTGATCAACGACTTTCTGCAACATCTTTTCCTCCATCCATTTGATAACATAGTCAATGCGGACCGGGATATAGGAGTTCTATCAAGATCGAGGATTAATAGTCCCTATGAATTCTACAACCCATTTCTCAAAAGGTTCCACCACTAGCTACATTTCTAAGGGAATCTTGTCTACTTCACTGGTTGGCCCATTCTTTGGAAACTATCATAGCTCCTCACATATTCCTTGGCATCGTGAAATATTATGGGCTAGTGGTACCCGAGATTGAGTACCTTATACCCTATACTTTATCCTACAAAGTGTCCTCTGTAGGGCCCATCGTGACATGCTTTCAATATGTTGTGAATTTATTCCTCTCTCACGCAACGTACGATAACGAAGTCTGGTCCTGTATAGAATAAGCATCCCTCAGTCCAAGAATATTAGCCACTTTGTTTTACAACCCTTTGTCATTCCTTTAGTGATAGATTAGAAAAACATTTTCCTACATACAAATGGTTAGTAATATCTACAGACTAAGGTGTGTTAGTGGATATTGCAAATAAGTTATCATCAATAAAGTTGTCTTGAACAAGAAGGGCATTTCTATCTATGTTTATTATAGAGAGAAAATCGGCCACTACATTTTATTTACTTGGTTTGTCCACAATAGTCACATCAAATTCTTGTAACAACAATAACCACCTAGTCACTCTAGCATTAGTGATGGTTTTATTCATCAAATATTTAATTGTTGAGTAATCCATGTGTAAAATCACAAAATATCTTGTTATGTAGTGTCATAATTGATTGATGGCATAGATCACAATAAGAAATTCCTTTTATATTACCATATTGTTTAATTCTACTGGCGTAAGATTATTATGGATAAAATAGATGGTATATGGTACTTGCTACTCCTTTTTTCATAGTACTGTCCCAATGGCTTTGTCTGACTTGTCTGTTTATAAATGGAATTTTAACAACCAATTTGTCCCTTGTAAAATAAGTGTCGTCACTAATTTATTTTTCAATTATTCAAAGGAATCCTGGAATTTGTTCATCCAACATAATTCTTCATTCTTTGTTAGTAATAGAAATAGCGGACATGCAATATTAGAATAATTCTCTATGAAGTGCCTATAATACCCAATTTTTCCCAAAGGACTTCTCACCCCCTTTTGTGTAGTCGGAGGAGGAATATCAAGTATTATCTATATCTCTACTGGGTGAACCTGTATTCTTGCAGGGAAGTAGTCCTAGGGATTCCATGGTTTCTCAAGTCATAACATTGATTTATGCACTGAGATTAATTAAGGTACTGGTAATACTAGTGTTATTGATCTTGAATCTTAATATAGGATTGTCTGGATTTGAGTATTTGGCTGTAATCACTTTTCCCAACATTAAGTCTGCCAATTTTCCTATGACATGGGCAGCTTGAGGATCTTTTATTTTTCTCCCAAGTTTCTAAAGAAATAACTCCTTGATATCCTTGGAGTATATTGAGACATCTTTGATGGCCTAGAAAAGAGGGATTCGTATAAATACATTATTGATTTCACCTAATATGTCAAATGTTAACTGTGTGGTTGGCGTTTCCAGGTTTATTTGCTCAAGGTGTGGAGGGACCGATGATCCTTTATTAATTTGGTTGGGATTTGTTCTAGGAGGTTCTTCTTGTGGAGGATCCTCCTTTGGGGATTCTTATTGGTAATATTCAATATTAAACTGAGGTTTTGTTTTATATTTAATACCTTCCCTGACCTTAAGTGTATATCTTGGCCTCTATGGGAGTGATTTCTTATATAGGGAAGATGGGGAATCTAAAAACACATGCTGATTGGGTGGGTCGATTATTTGGGTTAAGTAGTGGTTGCACAAGGAGTTGCAGTCAAGGAGGAGAAGTATTGCAATATTGTGGCTGAGTTTGTGGTGGTGGTAATATTTGCATGACTTGTTGGTGCCAATTTTGTTGTGTTTCTACAAAAGGATGGTTTCTCCACCCTTGTTGACAGAGGTGGTTTGGATAAGGTGGGAGCATCCATTATGGATTAGGTGCATACCAGTGCTAAGTAGGACACTGCATTGAATTATTAAGCCCATAAGGATTAAAATACTGAGATTTTTCTGGGTTCATACTTGGGGGACATGATTGCCATGGTCATTTTTGTGTAACAAGAAATAGTTTCTCAACTCCCCCATTCATCTCCTGGTAAGTTGTTTTCAATCCTGACAAGGATGAACATTTGGATGTAGGATGATCCTGTTCACATATCCCACATATTTCTATATGACCAAATGTGAATTATCTCATTGGGTTCTTCTTCTTGCACCTTGGGAAGAATATTTCCAACTCCTGCTTCACCTCCTCTTTCTTCCTTGTTATTTGTAGTGTATCTAGCTATGAACCTAGGGAGCCGAGTATGTCCATATTTAAGCCTTCCAACATATTCCCAATATCCACTCTAGTGACTCCTACACTATTTTTCTGGTGGGATATTGTCAACATATCTCATGTTCCCTTTCTAGTTCACAAGGTACAACGATAATACCTTTTGCACAACTCACAAACATCTCCATAGGTGAGTTGAGATACTTCTCCTCCACTTATCAAGTTGAGGAGATCAATACATTCTTCCTTAATTACATTTAGTAGTAATAACTTGAGAGTGTCCTCACTCAACTAATGTTGTCTTTCCCTCTGATGATTATATGGGAAGCATTCCAGGTAATCTTCCAAGCTTTCTTCTTCCCTTTGAGTCATATGAAATATTTCCTCTTTTCTGTCCCTATCCTTGCAGTAATATTGATACTTTTTGAGGAATTTATCTTTCACTTATTCCCACGAGATGATGTTTTCTCCTTCTAGCCCCATAAACCATCTGAGTGCGACCCCTTTTAGGGTGGCAAGGAAGAGTTTAAAATTATGAGTATCATTAACATAGTCGTAGCTTCGACAGAGAACATCAAACTCAAACAAGAACATATCAGGGTCTTCATTAGAATATCCATTGAAATTAGGAAAGGTAGAGTGAGGAATATTTTTCATCATTTTATCACCATCAACTTCTCGAATGGGGAAATTAAAGATGGATACATCCTCCTTGACTGGATGGTGGTCAATTTGTTCTTCCATTTTGTGAAATTTGTATTCAAAATACTCCTCAGATGATTTAATTAGTCCTAAAGTTTGTTTCTCTTTGCAGTAATAACCAGATTGTTTGTTTGTGCTTACTTGAGGAAAAATGTATCCCGCTTGAGAAGAAGATGCTACTTTGGAAGGAATGACTAACTGGATTGACTCTGTATTTTTAGGTCAATTCTTGGCTAGTGAGTTGGAAATGGGGGACAAGTAGTGAGGTGGATCGATTGGTTGGCTTGGTCCCTCTCCTATATGTTGTCTCCCTGCAATGTTAGTTACAAGGGGTTTCTTTAGTCGACCTTTTGGGTTGTGGTTTTTTCTCATGAGATTTTCACTAAATCATGTTAGATAATCATCCTAAATTCCCTTGGTGTATTACTTGTCTTAGTCACCTAGACCTTGGTTAATGCATCCCAATGAATTTTTCCTCACTTGATTCAACTTTCTAGAGAGGGTAGGAGACACCTTCCTTGATTTTAGGGCATTTTCCTTAATTTTAGGGAGTTAACTTTGAGTTATTTAGTTATAACTCCACTTAGTGACGCCTTTCCAACCTCCATGCATATTTTAAACACCTAAAGGAAGGATATCACACTTCCTCCTTAAATCAAGGAAATTGTCCCTTGATTTTAGGGATTTACCCGCTTTCTTTAGTAAAATTTGCATGTTTAGCTAATCAGTTAGTAAACTCACACCTTTCATCCTATCATACTCATGTTAGGTGTGGGTTATCTATTTTATAGGTGTAGGCATGTGTTTTAGCCATTTTTACAATGCTTTCAATGGAAGTTGATATTATTAGTGACAAGATCAATTCCTCTCTACATATTGGATTGATCTCATTGTAATTTCAATACATTGTGAATACATTCATTCTTGTGGAGTAAATTCTTCTCTATCTCTCTATTCTTTGTTTCTTTGCAAATTCATTGGATTAGTATTATTTTTCTCATCAAATTCTAGATCTCTCGGATCTAAGAATTTTACATGGTATTAGAGCCTCATGGAATATGAGGGAGAGGTATACTAGTTTTGTTTGCAAGTGAAAGATCATCAAAGGAGGCATAAAAAATCACTGGATCAACACCTTCATCCCAAGCATGTTGTACTAACTCCATTCAACTACTTTGAATGGAAAGATGAGATCACCCTTTCTCTCTGAAGCAAAGGTCTCTACCAGATAAAAATGGTAATGGAAGTAGAGCTTGATTCCATCAATGAGAAAAATGACTTTCTCAATAGACAAGATATGGCCATAGGGTGTATCATATTGTCTATTTCTTCAAAAATTATCCACCAAGTATATGATGTCTCACAAGACTCAACTCCAAATGAATTATTGACCAGATTGGAGGTTCTATTTTAGAATAAATAATATTGTGAATATTGCATGTAGGGGATTAGAAAGATAGAGCCATAAGAGAAACCATCAGAAGCTCAAGCACCTTATTCTGAAGAATCTTCTACAAAAGTATCTACACAAATTTGTATTCCATTAATTGATGATGATGTCTACTCCATTTCAGATTTGTTTTCTGAAGTTCACATGGAATATATATTTCATGCATCTCAAGAGTCACATGCAGACACTTTTCCATTCTCCATGCATGCATCTCAAGAGAAACATGCATACACCATGCATCTCACGAGACAAAAAGGGAGCCACACACATTAGATTCAATTCTAATATTTTCCGATAGAAAATTTGTAGAAAATATTTGTATATTTGAATTCCTCTTGGAAAAATACCCAATTGCAAAAAACAAATCGTTCAAAACGGAGTCCCAGAAGTGAATTTATGATCATTTTAAAATCAACAAAATTTCAACATTTTTCCGAAAACGACCGCATGGTTTTCAAAGTTTCATAGAAAATTTATTTGGATCTTCTTCATTACAAGAGGAGAAAGTGGATATGTGTGGACATCTCAATGGTGCATCTACTTCATCAGATCTGTGTAGACATGTACATCTTCAACAAAATATTCAACGAGCACAAACTTGCACAGTTGCGAGGTCTTCTTGGAGTGAAGGATAGGGTTTCTTAGCAACTTATTTTTGTTACTTCTCATAATTTTTTATGTCCTATTTTTTTTTTTGGGGGGGGGGTTCCCATGAGGTTTTCCCTCTTTTTTCCTTTTATGAGGGGTTCATTATTGTATTGAGTACCTAAAATAGCCTGGTAGCCAGGACTCACATTTTATTAGTATGTCATTATAGTTAGGCTTAAGGGGGAGTGTTAGAGAATAATCCTAACTTCCCTTGGTGTATTACTTTTATTAGGCACACAGACCTTGGTTAATGCATCCCAATGCATTTTTCCTCGCTTTATTTGACTTTCTAGAGAGGGTAGGGGACACCTTCCTTGATTTTAGGGTAGGAGAAACCTTCCTTAAGTTTAGGGAGTTAACTTTGATTTTTTTAGTTATAACTCCACCTATTGACTCCTTTCCAACCTCCATGCATAGTTTAAACACCTAAAGAAAGGAGAGCACACTTCCTCCTTAAATAAAGGAAATTGTCCCTTGATTTTAGGGATTTACTTAGTAAACTTTGCATGTTTAGCTAATCAATTAGTAAACTCACACTTTTCAGCCTATAATACTCATTTTAGGTGTGGGTTATCTATTTTAGAGGTTTAGGCATGTGCTTTAGCCATTTTAACACTTCTTTTAGTGGAAGTTTCTATTATTAGTGACAAGATCAATTCCTCTCTACATATTGCATTGATCTCATTGTAATTTTGATACATTGTGAATACATTCATTCTTGTGGAGTAAATTCTTCTCTCTCTCTCTCTCTCTCTCTCTCTCTCTCTCTCTCTGTTCTTTGTTTATTTGCAAATTCATTGGATTAGTATTATTTTTCTCATCGAATTCTATATCTCTCGAGTCTCAAAATTTTACAAATCATTCAAATAAAAAGAAAGAAAGAGAAAAAAAAATATCAAAATCAATTGCAAAAGGAAGCATATGCTAAAACACACTAATCCTTTCAAAGAGGAGTTTCACTATTGACAAGTCCTTAACAACGACGCCAAAAATGACATGTTTTCTAATTAACTCTTAATTGTTCTAAAGGGGAAACTAGAGAATGGATCATTTACTTTGTCAAACCAAGGATTTACTTGTGAATTTTCATGCACTATCTATGCCAGTGAAATCTACTCAATATGGATACTGATGGTGAAGTTGTAGCAAATGAATGTCAGATAAAAAAAGATAATACAAATTAACCAAATCATAGTCACAAAATTCTAAAACACTCATAAGGAAGAAAATAAAGGATTTACTATCTAGCATAGCTGGTGGAAGCATCCCGTTGTGACCATAATCTAGGCATAATGAAAAAGGGGAACTAAACTAACTATTCTAGAGAATCCATTGGAAGCGTCCAAGTTTGACCCTGGTCTAGGTGTAATGGAAAAATACAACAAAACTAACTATTCTAGTTCAACCAATGGAAGCATCCAACTGTGAGGCTAGTCTGGGCGTGGTGGAAAAAGGAAACTAAACTATTGTAGAAAAGGAAACACATATTGGCCAATATATAGTTCTGATGGTAACTATGTTGAAGGTAACTCACACCCTTTTTCTATCTGACATAAATCAAGACACCCTGCATATAGTTAACTAAATAAAATAATTTGGGATCACACATGAAAAACTAAAACATATAAATGAATGCTACTGAAACGAGAAATGCAAGAGAATCTATTAAATATGAGTGAGTAATTGAATGGAATATGAAAATGCAATATTTAATCCAGAAAATGAGGATATGCTACAATATGGATACAATACACAATAATTGTCTAAGGAGGGGACCCAAATTCCCTAGGAAAGACACTGATAGAAATATTTAATCACAAACTGAGCTCATATGCACATCGCACAAGAATTATGACCAGAAGCTGAAATACCATATTTCTTATTAAGCTGCAAAGAAAGTTCAAAAATACAACCTGCTTGAATCTCATTGAGTCAAGCCCTTATATCATTCATTATATTCCTTTTTCAGCAAGGAATTATGGAAGACATCCATGAGGATCTACAATCCTCAGGATGTTCCCAATTTTGTTTAACAAACTTCCTAAAATAGGGATGGTGGAGTTTTGCATGATCAATCCCCATGGATAATTTGGATATAAGTTGGAATGGTTTCCTATATTGTTGTCCTCTTCCCCGGTTCCAACTGTTCACCCACTTTTCTCTTCCTTGATTATTTTACCCCATCCTTTTGTCATGGAATACTATACTTGTAGTGGTTCCTTTAGTATCATTACCACAACTAGAAGCTAGAGATCATATTGATTATTTTTTTTTGAAGTTTTTTTAGTGTGTTGAAACAATGTAGAAGGGTGTTGGAGCAACGTGGAAAAGTGTTGCAACAACATGAAAAAGTGTTGCAGCAACAAAAGGCCTATTGTAGCAATGGAAGGGCCATTGTAGAAAAAAAAAGTCCTTCTAAAACAAATTATACTATATTGTCGCCAATTCCTTTTCCTATCATAAGAACAATATTTCATTAGGAAGTACCAAAAGGTCAATATTTCCTCTTTTACACTAGAAAAATATGCTCAAAGTGATAGAACCGAGGAAAAATGAATTAGTTATATTGAAGGTAGAATTGAAAAGGTCGATGAAATGAAAGATAAAAAGAAATAAATGTTATGAAAAAGATGGTGCTTTAGACATCCATCATTCACCAAAATACAAAACATAGTCTTTAAGTGCAACAACCGTCCTATCGGTACCTTGATTTGATCTCAACCATTGATCTGGTTCCTTTTCCATCAAACACTCCATGCAACCACAATGAACAACAACCATTCGATCTTCCCTTGATTATATCTCAACTATCAATCTATTCTTCTTTAGCATATTAGGACCACCTGGTATTCAATATATAACCATCATCCGATCATATCTCGAGTTGATCGCAACTGTCGACTTGTCTTGATGGATTTACCATGGGTATAAGGCATGTCTCTTCTTTATTTTAAAGTCATGCGACCTCCAAAATGCACCTTTGTGTTCCACCACAATCACTTTTTCACCTATACTTAGACCCATTTCCAAGCATTTCTCCATGAATGTAAGGAATATATTTTCATACTTCCACGACCTCTAGAATGCACCTTTTCATTTCTTCATTCACACTTTGCACTCACACATATAAATTTTTCTAAGTATTTCATCATGGGTCTACGAGACATCATGATCCATCCAATATCTTACCCTTTGGGTTGTCTGATATATGACAAGTGGTGACATCCTGGGCCATCGAATATCTCACCATCTGGGTCATTCGATCACCCTTTAGGCTATCAGATATGTGAGAAGTGGTGACCTCCTGGGCTGTCTGATCAGTTCCTCATACTTTGAAATTTTTTGACATCTCATCGTAGGTCTAAAGATTTCCTTGATTCTTATATCTATAACCTAGTCTGTCCGACCAACTCTTGACACTTATTCATTTCTTCAAAATTTTATCACGGGTCCACAGGCCTCTTATACTCAGTTTATTTTCTACATCTCATAGCGGGTCCACGAGTCTGTGGGTTTGCACTCATTTCTTCTGATTCTTCATCGCTTCATTGTCTCCATTATGTCTTGACACTTAGTTAATTTTTAAACTCCTACCATGGGTCTCTTACACTTAGTCTATTTTTGAACTCTTACCATGGGTACGTGATTCCATGGATTCATGCTCATTTCTTTACATAATCTCAATTATTTGTTGTGCTCATTATCTCTGTGATTCCTTGACACCTAGTCATTTTTCAAGATCTCTTGTGATGATGTGGAAGATGAGGTGGATTCCTTATTCATGTAGTAGATGACATGGAATTGATATGTGTATTGACACATGGAAATGTACATGGAATTTGCAGAACTACTTATTATAGCATTGACATGTGCTCCCTATGATGTGGCACTCATTTGACTAGACATGTGGTGTTGTCAAGGTTGTTGATGCGGCTGAGCTGGTCCACCAAGTATCAAAACCTAATATTTTTATCTTAACCATTGATATATGGAGATGAATGATTATGATTTAACTTTCTCTAGGTTCTCAATTATCCACAACAAAATTTAATGCCATGTGCATGGTTCCATGGATCTTTGTTCACATTTGAACTATCTGCTTTCATGTTTTCATTATAAACTATTTATAATTGTTTTTCCTCATGAATGTGGGATATTTTCTTTGTTATTTCCTCTGCATCTTTTGGACTTCAACTCCAGTTCTTCAACCTTGAATGTGACCCTTGCATAATTTTTTATGACTATGTACAATATCTCACAGAAACTCAACAATGCATATGTCATAGAAACTCAACAACACATAGGGATGTTCCCCGTTTCCTTTGTCCGACCATGGATTCATGTTACAGGTTCTGGTTTGATTCTTGGGCCTTTAAAATATTTTTCCTTTATTTCTTCAAGGTCATTTGGATCCTCTTTCCTTCATTCACATAGAGTCATACAAGGACATACTCAACTTTCTCTATGTGGTTATATTTGCAGCATGGATACTTCTTTATTTCCTTTTTTTGTTGTTGTAGTAGTTTGGATGCTTCCTCGATATCATCTTCTCCCTATCATTGACAACAATCAATCTTCCCCTCCTTGTGATATCAATGAAATCCTTTGACATTAATAAAAACAAAATTTTCAACAAACTCCCCCTTTGTCATTGATGGTAACACTTAGTTATTTTTGTACGTCCTATACATTTCTTTTTCTGTAAATATCCTCCTTTCGTTGCACTCTCCCCTTTTAAAATCAATGCAAAAGGTATTCTCTCCCCCTTACAGTGTACTCATTATTATCTATTCTGTAACCAACACCTTCCTTTTCTTTCTGTAGATCCCCCTGAGTTTGTTCTCTTATTGTATTGCTTCAATAATTGGATGGCACGGGGACCACCCTGAATTTTTGTCTGAGATAATCAAATTCTTCTCTAGGAAGATGCTTTGTGAATATATCAACAACTTGTTCCTTTGTGACAATGTATTCCATCTTGACATTTTTTTTTGTGACTTTCTCTCTTAAGAAATTATACTTAATTGGAATGTGCTTTGTCTTCAAATTCATGACAAGATTTTTGGAGATATTGATTACACTAGTATTGTAACACAATATTGATATTGGTTGATTGTAGTCTACCTGAATACATTTCAATGTTTGTCTCATCCATAAAACTTGTTTACAATAGGATATTGTTGCAATTTATTCTTCTTATGATGTAGATAGAGAGATAGATGATTTATTCTTGTTAAACCAGGACACTAATATATTTCCCAAAAATAATGCTCCACCACTGGTGTTCTTTCTATCATCCATACTTCTTGCCCAATCTGCATTTGTGTAAGATTTCAAAGTAAAGTATTTTCTTGTGGGTTACTATAAACCAAAGTCCAATGTTCCTTTCAAATATCTGAATATTATTTTTACTTCCAGTACATGTTCTTCCTTTGGTTCTTCTTGAAACCTTCCAACTATCCATACTACCTGCATAATATCTGGTCTTGAAGTTGTTACATACATGAGACTCCTTATCATTGATATGTACATGGTTTGATTTGCTTCCTTTGATTCATCTTCTTTACTTAGCTTGCAACCAGTGATCATGGGTGTGCTGATAGGTTTACAATATTCCATTCCAAACTTCTTCATCATCTCTTTGATATATTTTGTCTGAGAAATAAATATATCTTTGTTGGTTTCAATAATTTACAGTCCCAAGAAGAAGTACAATTCTCCAAGCATAGACATCTCAAATTATTTTTGCATTTATTTCGCAAACGTTTGACTCATTCTATCATAATTACTTCCGAAAATATATCATCCACATAAAATACTATGATTAGCATCTCTGCTTTATCAATTTTGATGTAAAGATTGATATCTGTTATTCCTCTTTTTAAAGATTGTTGTTGCAAGTTCTTGTTGAGTATTGAATACCATGCTCTGGGAGATTGATTTAAACCATAAAGCACTTTATTTAATTTACAAAAATAATATTCATTTTCTGACAATAATAATCCTTCAGGTTGTTCAATGTACACTTCTTCCTCTAAATCTCCATTCGTGAATGCTAACTTGACATCCATCTGATACACCTTAAAATTCTTGAAGCTTGCAAATGAAAAAAACATTCCAATGGATTTTAGTCTTGCAACATGTGAAATAGTTTCTTCAAAGTCAATACCTTATACTTGAGCATACCCTTTATAGAACAATATTTCTTTATTTCTTACAAATTTTCCATCTTCATTTAACTTATTTCTGAATACCCACTTTGTACCAATCACATTTTTAACCTCCAGTCTTGGGAAACATTCCCATGTATGATTTTTCTCAATCTAGTTTAAATCTTATTCCATAGAATTTACCCAATGTTGATCATTACTATATTCTGCAAATCATTTAGACTATATTTTGGATAGATTTACATGTTCGGAGTTGCTTGCCAGTTTTTTCCTAGTTTGAGTATGAACATTTTTATCACCAAGAATTAAATCCACTGGATGGTTTCTCTGCACAAACATGGATGGTGTTTGTATAACATACCCAGCCACCCAGGCTAGGCCATGTCACCAAAAATATTTAATTCTCTGATACCATATTGTAACATCCCAACATCCAACTGGGATATCCCACATAAATTTTATAAACTGTATACAAATTAAAACATATACACACAAAAAATCTTGTGGAACTTTATATATAAAACTTAAAAAAGAAAAATGCATTCTGAAAATGTATAGATTCATACATAATAATAATAATAAAAATACACATGCACCACACACAGGAAAAACCCATAAAAATAAACACATAAATAATGACGCAACATGTAATTTAACACACAATTGACACTTATCATGGTAAAAATATCACCAAATGTGTGCATACCTTCCATGAACCTCCTAGCCTTATACCACACTGCTCATCATTCTCAGCAATGGGCCACCCCCGAGATGGGAGTAAAATCCACCCAGGTATAGGGATTCCTTACCAGGATTATGTATCTGAGACAACATGAAAGACTCTGTCATAAGTTCCAACTCAAACTATTAGCCTATAGTCTCTCATTCCCCACATTCCTGTCCCACCCCAGTAAGTTTTCCCCTTCTTTTCTCAATAGTCCTTTGACTGCCCCACTTCCCTTCTAGGTATTCAACAACATGCCAGCAAGGAAGTCTCAGAGCCCTGTAGCTATAGTTTGGCACCTTAGGGAAGTCAATTCCCATCAATTCTCTCACCTAGAGAGAAATTATTCATGGGCTTGAAAACCTGCCTCTTCAGTATCCCACGGGACTGAAAACCATCCTCTTCAATCCAACTCCCCCCACTCACTAAGTACAGGTAATGGTATGGAAATAGGTACAATAAGGTACATAGGTTAGCTGAATGGATGAGTGAATCCATGAATGAATGTGTATGCCCAACCTGACACTTGTCATGTTGAGAGATACTTTGGTCCACTTGTCCCCATCCTTAGAACTTAGGATAAAATAATTATCCATACTTTATACTTTAAGGAATATTAATATAATATTCCTTTTTGGTTTAATCTCCCTATCTTAGCCTCTTATCCTTAACTTTTATCCCCCCCTTTCCCTAAGTAGTGGAGTTTAGTCCCCCATTCTCTTTTATCATGGTCGATCTACACACAACGATGTATTATATTAATGATAGGGAATATATAGAAATAGGCTCATTGGCCTTTAGTATCTATTCTCTCTGGCCTAATTCAACACATAAGACTCCTATCTTATAATAATTGGCTCACCAGCCTATAAAAACACAACATATACACAAAATCTCCCTAGCCTTAAAATCATGTGCACTTAAGTTTGTGGCACTTGGTATCATGGAATGTGCACACTTCATCATTTTAATGTGCAATACATGTGCACACTATACCTTGGAAGGTGCATGAAAAATTATATAAACAACTCACCAGCTTATAAACATTTTTACATTTACATTTACAATTTGGGGTTCAACCTAGGGGTATTATAGTTTGTGTATTTTGGTTTTCCATTTCTTCTTCTTCTTCTTATCCTTCTTCTTCTTCATTTTCTTGTTCTTCTTGTTCATATGATTCTTCTTCATATTTTTTGTAATCCATTTCTTCTACTTCCAATTTGTTCTTGTATGGTAGTTTTTCATCTATTCTGACATTAATGCTTTCAACAATATTCTTCAGTCTTTTGTTGTAACATCTATAGGATTTTCTTCTTTATGAATATCCAAAAAATATTCCTTCATATTCTCTTGAGTCAAACTTTCCAAGATCCTCATCATCTCATTTGATGTAGCACTTGATTCCAAATATTCTGAAGTGTTTGATAGATGATGGTCTACCTTTTTGTAGTTCATAGGGTGTTTTTTCACTATTGACTCCGATTTTCCCTCTTTTTTACTAGTGTAAACCGCTTCTCTCCAAAAACCATATGATAGTTTTGCTTCATTTAACATTGCTCTGGTGATTTCTTGTACGTGTCTATTTTTACTTTCAACTAATCCATTTTATTGAGGAGTTCTTGTGGCTGAATACTATCTTTTTATTCCATGGTTCTTACAAAATTCTTCAAATTCATTGGATGTGAATTCACCTCCATTATTTGACATTAAAATTTTTATTTTAAGATCAATCTATTCTCAACTAAAGATTTGAATGATTTGAACCTATTATCACTAAGAATCACCCTCAGATTGAAAAGAGGATAAGCCTAGTACCCATCAAAGTATGTGTGAATGTGAATGAGTGTTTAAAGGTCAAATTGACAAGACTCAAAATAATAATGTTTTAACTTATAAATCTGGGCTAGCATGCACAAGAAATTGAGGTCTTGATCAACTTCAGTCGATGAATGAGAGTAAAAATGTATAGGAGGAAGACTTAGTGAGGGAGATGTAAATTTCTACAATTGACATAAGGTATTCAAGCAACCTAAGGAGGAAAAACTCAAAACACAACATCTTCTTGAATTCAAAGTTTAAAGAACACTGAAGAACATCATACCAGTATTATAATCTAACATTCATCATAACACAACTATAAAAATATCATGTGGATCTTCCAATCATGAAAACTTCAGCATAAGAGGCAACAAGATAATATAAGAGAAACTGACTTCTATTACTCTAAAATTCTCAAATCCAATACATAACCAGAGAACTAGTCGTTTAAGTAAAACAAAATTACAATAATAGGAGCCTCAATTCAACCATTTGAACCCTCTTCATCATTTGGAAAATGTATTTATAACAACAAGGAAAGGAAAAAACTAGAGGTGCGAGTTGGCCTTCCTCCCATGTGATTCTCCAAAAACATTTATCAATCTAACACCTGTACTAACAACTATTTAACAAACTGCTATAAAAAAGAAAACATGTTGGAAACCAATCCAACAAGATTTAAATGACATGGTCTCCCTTGATATGCATCCCTTTCCATTTCCAAGTGTCCTCCAGGGGTTGGATGTTGTCACCATGCTGCCACTTATGATCCTCGCTCTTCTCCACATCATAATCTACCCTAAAGAGTGATGAATTCAAACTCCTTGATTCCAGGTGCCAGTTTGTAGCACCATTCAGTAATGCGTAGGGTAGCGAGTTTCTATAGTTCCCTTGAAAAATTCTTTTCACATTTTGTAGCATCGATACAAAACAGGCCTGCAGTTTCCGTAGCATCGATCCTATGCAATCACTGTGTTCAATTCTATAGCATCCCTCCTGAATTAGCCTCTACGGAATTTGTAGCACCACCGTTAAGTTCATATTAGGAGATTTGGTAACGTTATGCAGAAATGGTAGTTATACTATTTACTTCTGCTAAGAGCTTTCTTAGCACTTTAGGTAGAAAAATGGCAGGACATGCTATATAGATGATTCTGCAACACCATGGTGGTATAAAATGTCTGTGCTTCTTCTGTGTGATGTAACCAATCCTTTAGAAAGAAAAAAAAATTTGAAGTGATAGTTTAAGAGCCTGTAAGTGGCTATATAGGTGGCAAAACATTATACCTTCTTGATCACTTACTCTTGGAAAAAGTTTCCACACACAAAAATGGAGCTTATATCCCTCAATTATTTCATCAACCTAGAACTCCTCCTTGTTGAAGGAGAGCTTCCTTATAACACAACAACATGTTTTTTTTTTTTTCATTTA
>JZKD02S2087944.1:186094-233275 GCA_000966675.3 Picea glauca
TTCTGTGTGATGTAACCAATCCTTTAGAAAGAAAAAAAAATTTGAGTTGATAGTTTAAGAGCCTGTAGATGCCTATATAGGTGGCAAAACATTATACCTTCTTGATCACTTACTCTTGAAAAAAGTGTCCACACACAAAAATGGAGCTTATATCCCTCAATTATTTCATCAACCTAGAACTCCTCCTTGTTGAAGGAGAGCTTCCTTATAACACAACAACATGTTTTTTTTTTTTTCATTTATAGGCTTCTTGACTCCAGGTGTGCTCTTTGTCACTACTGGTTCCTATATTTCAATGGAAGATTCTACCAGAACATTCAAATTCCTCTGGGCCGATTCATCCTTGAAGTGTTGCAATTTTTCCTAGAGTTTTATATTTTGAGATTGAAGGCCTATGTTTTTCCTATAAAAGGTTCTTATATTTCTTATGGAGAGGATTGGCTCTTCTTGCAACAAATATTGAAATATCAAGGGTGTCATTGTACATATCCATAATTTCCTTCATCTTAATTCTTCCAGATAAACTTTCTTCTTTCACACGAGCAACCTCCTTCCTAGCCTCCCTGAGTTGTCTAATCAATCTTTTAAAAGTGTGATTTCTAGGTGGAGTGATAATGTTGATAACCTCAACAGGCTTCTTCATGGCTTCACCTTCATCTTTCTGCTACACAGGAGCTCTGTCTATCACCTCAATAGGCTTCTCAATGCATTTTCCCTTATCTTTCTTTCTTTTTGGAATTGAAACCTTGGGTAGGACAACCTCCTTGAGAGATGATGATCTAGTAAAAGGATTCCTAACCTTTATGCTATTTGTTGGAGTAGGTGAAGAGAAATTCAATTTTCTTCCCTTCTTGGATGTGACTTTGGTGGATGAAGGGAATTTTTCCAATTCAGGTGCAGGAGGGGGTGAAAATTCTCTCTGTGGAGAATGATGAACCTCCCTCTCTTCCTCTTCAACTTCCTTAATGACCTCTTTGTCTTGAGAAATGGATTTTATCTTTATTTTCTTGCTTGTTTCTGCTGGAGAATCACTAGTATATGGCAAAGGACTTTGCATCTTTGACTGAGGAGTTAAATCTATGTCCTAATTCATGTGGGAAAAAACAATGAACTCTTCCCAAGGAATGTTCCTCTTCTTAAATTCTTCCATGACCAACATCCTGATCAATCTAGAATGAAAGACACTAGTGTCCACAACCTTGGACTTTTCTTCGACTCTATTAGACATCTCCCCATGCTCCTCAAAAGGTAGAAACGGATATTCATTGCATATTTACCAGTAAAATGAAGCATAAGCCTTGTATGGTACTCGTATAACATATTAAACCTTCCCTCACATGTAAATTATCTTTGGATGATCTTCAACATTTTGTCAAAATCCTCAACTAGATGGATTCTAGGCACTCCCTTGGACAAATTGTCTATATGATAATCTGGTTTGAGGAATTCCTTGGAGAAGGAAACATTTAAAGTCATGGATTTAAACCATATCTCACCAGTATTAGTAATCCCTCTGGCTGCTACAATAGAGGCTTCATACACCTCAAACTCAAGGTATCCTACCTTAGTCTTAAGTCCATCAAAGTGTAAGGAAAATTACCTTTCCACTTCAGGGTGTCCCCTCTGCATGTTTTGAAAAAAAAAGAGGCAACCCATCCTTTGAAAAACCTCCCTAACCATTGGCTCTGCATCAAACAGATGGATGTCTGAGGGTTCAGTTCTGACCATAGTTCCTCCCTTGTGATATTTCTTCTTCTGAGGTGTCTCCATGGGTAAAGACAAGGGATCAAAGGTTATGGTGTAGTGAAGGATAAGGAATAAAACAGAGGAAGACTTCAATGAGAAAATGATAGTGAATAATGGTTTCTCTCTCCTAATATTCTCCTCTAACTCACCTTGATTTGACAAAACATTGTTTTGATGGATTTTGAAAGGTAGGTGTTTCCCCTCCCCTTATTGTCTATACATATCAAGATGAAGAGTGATGATATAGTGAAATTAAAAATTGTTGTAGGGGTCTTTGAATATAGGCAACTAACACTCCAATCCAAATAAAGTATTGTGTAGGGAAAATTGGGGAAATGTAGCAAGGTTTCAACAATGTTTTTAAGTAGCGCAATGCGCACACAAGGAACAAATGTTTGCACGGGCACTCAAAAATCAAGAGGATAATGAATTAGTGTCTTCAGTAGATAAAAACGAGGTGATAATGGAGGCAAATTCTGTGAGAGGTTAAATATAGATGAATAAGGGTGAAGGAGGGAGTGGTTTGCAGCATCGAGTTCTACCAAAACTCAGGAAAGAGATATCCCAGGAATTTACTATGAAATGGAGGGAGCTCGCATAATACCTAGAGGAGTAATTGACAATTGAGGCTCTACAATCGGCTAGGAAAACACCACAACCACCGCAGCCTCCAAATCAGCCTTAGCAATTGATCCTATAGTGTTGCCTGGAACTAGTCTGAACTAGCAGTTTCAGCAGCGCCGAGTTTGAGAAAATTCAAATCTTTGAAACCGTTATCAAACTCATTAAAACCAATTCTTAATATCCATCTTTTAACAAACCATGGTGTTGAAAACAAGGTATATCATGACCTCAACGAATAATGATGAATCATGGCAAGGAATAAAGGATAACTAGTGCGCTATGGAAACTCCTAGTGAGTTTGTAGCGCTTTTTTTCAAAACAAAATGGATTTGACCCACCTTTAATCAGACATAGGGACAACATGGAAAGGATAAAAGGTATGAGTGGAAAGAGTGACATGTCAAGTCATGAAGGTCATGAGATAGGTTGTTCTTGGTGTCAATTCATGAGGTGAGTCAAAACCATAAGCCATAAAATGAACCTAGGTTTAAAATCTATGTTTGGGCCAAAAATGAGCCAAAACCACAAGTTTTATTTGTTCAAGCTAACCTAAGAAAATCACACAAAGAAAAATAAAACAATTATAAGTCTAAATGCTGAAAAAATTAAACCTAAGGGATAAAATACCCAGGGCAACTTAATGTGATAACATAACCTTTCAAATGCTTTTGATTTATTTTTTAGAAAGACAACCCAAGTCATTCTTGTATAATCATTAATGAGAAACATAAAATAGCTTTCTCCTTGAAGGATTTTTGTTCTTTTTGGTCCATATAGATATGTATGCACAAGTTCCAATGGCTTGGATGTTACATATTCCTTTGTCTTGATATCACATTCCTTTGACTTGATATCACCCTTGATGTTTTTCCATGTTGGCACTTATTGCAAATAGTTCTTGAGGGATTTGTGATATTTGGTATATCTCTTACTGCTTGTTTGGTATTGATTTTGACCAAGTTGTCAAAGTTCATATGACCGATTCTTTTATGCCAAATCCAACTTTCATCTATCTGCCCCATGAAACATTTTTCTCCATTAATTTCATCAATGATGTATACATTGTTTGGGGTCCTTATTTCCTTTGCAACCGGCTTGCCAGGATCTTTTTTTATGATCTCACATTCTTAGGAGTCAAAAGTAAGGGTGTGTACTTGATCACACATTTGGCTCACACTAAGAATATTATGTTTCAAGTTTTCAACACACGAAACCTTTTCAACTTTATCTCTTCCATTTTCAAGACTAAGAGTTCCTTTTCCAACTATATTTGAACTGCCATTGTCTCCAAAGGTAAAAATTCCTTCATTCTTATTCATGGTAATAAAAAAATTTATGTCTCTTGTCATGTGGCTAGAGCGCCCACTATCAATGACCCACTTATAATCATTATTTTGTGCAAAAAGTACAGCTTGAATGAGCATGCATTTTTCTCTCTTTTGTTCCAGATTTCTTTTCATGATTGTCAGGGCTTCCTCTTTCCAATATTTTCTGAAATCACTTCTGGAAAATTTTGTTATATGCCCAAAATGATTGCAGTTATAACATATGACATTATAGTTTAGCAATGGGAAGAATGAGTTGTAATTTATCCTTGAGAATCCTTGGGTATCTCTGTTGCTATTCCTCATATAAAGGTATCTTACATTTTTTCTACAATGTTTTCCTTATGACCAAATCCATTGCATGATTAACAATAGAAAAAGAAGTAATTTTGGTACCTTCTTGTGTGATTCCATATTGATGGGAGATCCTTCTTGAATATGTCCTTGTGAGGAAGATTTTTCTTCTATGGAACATACCAATCTTCCTTCATGTTGTTTTCAACCTTGATAGAGTTCTTGATTATATCAGCATAAATCTTGGTGCTTTCTTTACTTAACTATTTTGAGGAGGTCGAGGCCTCTTCATTAGATCCTCCTTTTCACTGTACCCAAGACTAGTCCTTTCAAATGGTGATATTTGACAATTTAGGATTTCATTCAAGATTGTGAAGCTCTTTTTGAATCTCATGTTGGTATGTGATTTTTCCAACTCCTTTTTCAGATAGACTATTTCAGATTCTAGACTACTGCAACTATATTCTTTTTATTTTAGTCAGGCTCTTAAGAATTCTTCAATTCTCTTTGCTTCTTATACTTATGTTTTTAAGCTAATGATTATCTTTTCAGTTTCATCAAATCTTTCTTTTAAGCTGAGTATTTATTTTATGTACTTCTTCAGTTTCTCCTTTAGTATCCCTTTCTTCTTCCTTAGTTCATATATTTCATTTAGAGAAGATATGAGCTCTCCTTCAATATCTACTTTTGCATCAATATCAGAGTCTTCTTCTTCTATTAGGTATTTATTTCCATTTTTTCGGACACTAGTCTGTGTTTGTACACCCATAAAGAGAATTTCTTTTGTTTCACTGTCATTGTCATGACACGAGTTGTTGTCTTCATTGGTATATAAATTTTTCTTTTGTCTATATAACTTTTTCTTCTTTTTAGTCTTACCCTTCTTGTATATTTTGAAACTAGAATCTTCTTTCACATTGTTGTTTCCATTGTTTTCATAAGGAAATTTATTAGAAAAGTGTCATACTTCTCCACAATTAAAGATTTTGAAGGGAATATTACCTTTGTGTTTTCCTGTCCCCCTCTTGAAATTTGTGACAAAGTTAGCTTCTTCTACGTCTGATTCACCATCTGAGTTGTCACCCGTATTTTATTCTTCTATATTTATCTTCTTTGTTTCCTTGAAAGATTATTCCTTCCTTGATATATTTGTTGGATTATCCTATTCTATCCTCATTTCATATGCAAATAGGATTTCGTGCAACTCAAGCATTGTAAGCTTGTCTAGGTATTTTAATTCTTCAATGGAAGATATCTTGGTATTCAATATTGAGGGAAGTGATCTAAGAACTTTTTAGACAATGATGGTTTCTTCAATTTCTTCACTCAATCCTGTAATAGTGTTGAAATTATCATCTACATGAATACTCTCTTCTTCATTCATCTTAAGGGTCTCAAATTGTCCTCTATGGATTTTTAATTTTTCTTTCTTGACCTTATCATCCCCTTCATATATTTTCTATAAATTTTCCCATGCATTTTTTAATGAACAACAATTGCATGAATTTGACAAATACTGATTCTACCAAACCACACAAAATTGTGTTATTATCCCTAGAATTATTATTACGAAGCCTTTTTCCATGTGTATCAACCGATGGAGATTTTGGGGTGATGTAACCATTCTCAACTGCACTCTAAACGTCACACCCAAGTGACATCATATAGGTTTTCATTTTTATGATCTAGAAAGCATAATTTGATCCATCAAATAATGGAGCTATGTTTGTGGAAAATCCTTCCTATTTATCCATTTGTTCTACAGGGATTCGCCTTCTAGTAGTTAGACTATTTATGAAGGATCCCATTCTGATACCAATTGTTGACACACTTACTTCTACTGAGAGGGGGGGTTGAATCATTATAGGACTATTTTTCCTTTTCTTACAATATTTATCAATTTATTACTTCATAATTCATAAGAAGGTAATAATAAATGAACATACAAACATATAATCCACAATACATAGATATTTAACATGGAAACCCAAATGGGATAAAACCAAAAAAATATTTCTTGATAAAATCTTACAAACACCAACCTACTGTTACAATGCTTGCAAGAACCAACCTGCAGGAGCCACCAATCTCCTTGCCTGAGAACCAAATTAATAATTTTTGCAAGAACCAACCTATATCTTCTATATTCACAAGCACCCACCTACATGAGACACTGATCTCCTTAGTAGAGAATCAACTCAACAACAGTGTTTGTAGACACCAATTTTTAATTGTAAGATCAATATCCTCAAGACTTCACCTATACAAGTCCGTTTCTCTATCTATATTGTCACCATTCTCAATCCACATAGTTTCAAAATTTCCTTTGTCCTTGCACCTCCCATCCACCCTTAGATAATTTTATTATCTTTCTTTCATTCTTTGACTTCCTCAGAAATCAGATCCTTAGATCCTTAGAGCTTCTCTTCCGCAATCCACATATTCACACTTCACACATACCATAAAGAAAAAATAGAAGTATTATTTATACACTTCCTACATGCATGGATTTTTCAAATTAGGCTATCAAAACACCTCCACGAAAAATGGTCTCAATCTCCTTCCACTACACGCAATCTATTCATGGGATCTTATCACCCAAGATTTTTTGGATGTAGTTCCTTATTTTTTTTGTGGTCATTGATCTACTTACTAGTCACCGAAATACATGACATGGTCTTGACACACAACAATTGTTCAATCTAGACCTTGATTTGATCTCAACCGTTGATCTCGTTCTTTGTCCATAAAACACTCCATGCAGCCACAATGCACAACAACCATCCAATATTCACTTGATTAGATATAATTCATCAATATATTCTTCTTTGGAATATTAGGACCAATTGGTCTTTAACATACAACCACTGTCCGGTCAGATCTCAGGTTGATCTTGACCATCGATTCATCTTGGTGGATTCAACGTGGTTATGTGTTATATTCTTTGAAAAATTGATCCCATGTAATGTACACTAATATGGTAGAAAAAGGGTGGTCGGGGGGTGTTTAGCACCCCCCAACCATGAGAGTTGTTAGGGTGGGAGCCCTCGAGAAAAAATGTTTTTGGCGTCCATTTTTGGTAGTTTTTTGTGTTTATTTTTGGCGATTTTTTTCACATGGTTTTTGGCCGATGTTTTTCTAATTATGGTTAATTAATTAGGGTTGTTGAATAATATGTTTCAATGGATTAGGGTTTTGGATGCCAAAAGAGCCTATATGTATATTGTATTGTAAACAATGAAGAAAACGATGAATAGAATATTATAGGTGTGACTCTAAAAACATTGTTGGTTTTCCTGGTTTAGATTTCCAGTGTAAAAATATTTGTGTAATGTGTGTGTGTGCCATTGTATATTTTGTTTTTTATTAAGGATCTATTTTCAATACTTAATTGTACACGTTTAAAATCTACATTTGGTATCAGAGCAATTATTGGCTTTAGGGGGATACCTTTGTGGTCATGGGTTTTGGGATTGGGTATGTGATAAGCCTAGTTACAGTGGGAGATATATGACATTGATTCTTCAGGTGAAAATAAATGGCAAGTAGTTCAAAAATAGAGATCGAGAAATTTAATGGGAAAATTTTTGAGCTGTGGAAGCTCAATATGAAATATTTTTTTGTAGACAAATATCATTAGATCATGAAGGATTTAGGTACTCCACCTAAATGAACGTTAGAAGAAGACTAGAAAAAGTTAGATCAGAAGGTTAAAAGCACAATCAGGTTGTGTCTCTTAGATTCAATATTACTGAATGTGTCAGAGGAATCTATATCCAAGGAATTATGGGATAAGTTGGGAAATTTGTATCATTCTAAGTCCCTAGTAAATAAACTATTCATGCAGATGAAGTTGTATAACCTAAGGATGAAATATAGAGAATCGGTGACAAAGCATATGAATGCCTTCAATATTGTGGTAAGTCGTCTATTATCTATTGATATTAATATTTACGATGAACAAAAGTGTATCAGTTTACTATTCTCTTTACCAGACTCATGAGATAGTCTGGTTGTGGCCATATGTAGTAACACAAATAATTTAATTTTTGATGGTGTGGTCTCATCCTTGTCATTGGAGGAGATGAGGTGGAAGAAAATGGAAGTACAAAGAAAATATGCATTATTTGCAAGAGGATGCTCCCATGAATGAAACGTATGTAAGTCCTCAAGTGGGATATCTAAATATAAGGGTAGATATAAATCTCCCTGAAATTTTTTGAAGGTATGTTGGATATGTGGAAAGGAAGGGCACTACAAGAAGCAATGTAGATACAAAATTTTTGAGAGAGGGAAAGTATATGAAGATGCTCCTTCTACAAAAGAAAAATACTGCTCAGAAGAAGGAGGGGATGTGTACTTGGCTTCTTCAATCACACATGCAGATCATGAGGCATGGATGGTTGTCTAAGGGGAATCCTCTCATATGACTCCCCAGAGGGAGTGGTTCTATGAATATGAAAGGTATCATGGAGGTGATGTTTTCCTAGGTGATGAATCGACAACCAAAATCATATCATGAGGAAACGTCAAGTTGAATATCATGGATGGAAGGATTAAAAAACTCCCTAGTGTTTTGCATATCCCAATCTTGTCTAGAAATTTTATTTCTATAAGAAAAATGGACAATGAAGGGGTAAAAAAGTATTTGAGAAAGAAACCTGTAGGATGGTTCAAGGAACAATGGTGTCTCTTAAGGGAGTTTAGATTGGAACTATATATAATATGCAATGAAGAATTATTAGTGAAGGGTGTGATAGTTTCATTGTTCTTGATATTGGATCCAAAGAAGAAAAAACTCCTACAGTCACTGGAGAAAAGTCTATGTTGTGGCATCAAATACTGGGGAATATTAGAGAGTAGGGATTTTGACCACTACATGATAAAGGTATGGTTGAAGGTATGTCTAATTTCTCTCTCAATTTTAATTTCTATGCACATTGTGTATATGGGAAGCACAATCAGATAATATTCCCCTCTAGTGCAACAAGGGTAGAGGGAATTTCCAGTTGGTGCACAATGATGTGTTTAGACCTATGCTAGTTCCATAACTGGGAAAATATGTGTACTATGTCTCATTTATAGATGAATTCTCGAGGAATGCATGGATATATTTCCTTCAGAAAAAATTTTAAGTCTTTGGTAGGTTTAAAGAGTTTAAGGATCTCGTGGAGAATCAAACAAAGAAACAAATTACAGTGTTGAGGATGGATAATGGTGGATATTTCCATGGAAATGAATTCAAAGAATTATATAAGAACTGTGGTATAGCAAGGTAGAATACTACTCCATAAACACCTCAACAGAATGGATTTGTATAAAGGATGAACATGATGTTGATGGAAAAATCAAGGTGCATGCTCAGTGGTGTTGGGTTAGGACAATAATTTTGGGCAGAGGTAGTGGGTACTACATGATCCCTGGTCAATCGATAACCCTCATATACACTAGATGACAAGACTCCACATGAGGTATGGACTGGTAAGAAGCACCCTCTCACACATCTCAAGGTATTTTTATGTGATGCCTATGTTCATGTTTCAAAGGAAAATAGGAGTAAGCTAGATAAAAAAGGATGAAAAGTGTATCTATATTGGGTATAAAGATGGTCTAAAAGGCTATAAGAATTGGAACCTAGAAACTAAAAAGTTGTGTATAACCAAGATGTGGTATTTAGAGAAATAAAATAAGTTTTCAAATAGGAAGTCCTATGAAGGAAGGAAGAATCAGATAAAATAGAGTTTGAGTTGAAGGATGATGAATCAAACTCTATAGAAGAACATGAATCAAAAGATGAACATCCTCATACTCCAGTATTGAGGAGATTAGTTCAGGAAAGAAGGAAGTTAAAAAGGTATACTCCACCTTAATTCCATTCAAATTTTGATTCATTTATTACTGATGATGACCCTAGAATTGTTAGGGAGGAAGTGGATTTAGAGGATGGGAAACTATAGAAAAAGGCCATGGTTTAAGAAATGGCAACTTTAGACGAGAATGAGGCTTGGGATCTAGTGGAGTTTCCAAATAAAACAAATCCCATTGACAACAAGTGGGTGTTTAAGAAGAAACTTAATGAAAAAGGAATAGTGGAGAAACATAAATCTCGATTAGTAGAAAAAGGTTATTCATAGGTAGAGGGAATTGACTTTGGTGATATTTGATTCTCCTATTTCCAAGTTAACTTCTATTATATTTATTTTACATGTTGTTTTATTTTTATTTTAAGTAGAACAGATGGACGTGAATACACTATTATTACATGGGGATCTGGAAGACGAAATATACATGAAGTAGCTAGAGGGATTTAATGTGAAGGGAAAGAAGGAGATGGTATGAAAGTTGAAAAAGTCCCCGTATAGGTTAAAGAAATCACCAAGGATGTGGTATAAAAAATTTGATACTTATATGTTGGAACTTGTCTTCACAAGGAGCAAAGAGGATCACTGTGTGTATTTCGAATTAATTGGAAATCATATTATTTATTTGTTCTTGTATGTGGATGATATGTTGTTGATAGGAGACAACTAGTAGATTATCAAGGATGTGAAAACTCAGGTGTCCTCCAAATTATATGTGAAGGATCTTGGTGCTACAAATTTCATTTTGGGAATGGAAATAAAAAGATATCGGGCAAACATGAAATGTTGGTTAAATTAGAGGAAACATGTTGAGACAATATTGTAGAGATTTAATATGGAGGAATGTAAACCGATCAAAGTTCCTATTCCTCTATGTGTAAATTTATCTATGGATCAGTGTCCCAAAACACAGGAAGAGGAAGAGGACATGTCCCTTGTTCCATATGCGAGTGTAGTTGGAAGTTTGATGTATGAAATGGTCTGTACTAGACCAGACATTTCACATGCAGTGGGAGTTTTGAGAAGGTATATGTCAAAACCAGGGAAGGATCATTGGACAATAGTAAAGAGAGTTTTCAGGTATTTGTGTGGCACTACCAATTATGGATTTTCCTTCCAAGGAAGACCAGGATTGGACAAAGTGTTGGACATACATGTATTTTTGGATGAAAATTGGGATGGATATCTGGATCATAGAATATCTACAAGTAGGTATGTGGTTAACCTATTTGGATGATAAATCAATTGGTTGATAAAAACACAGGATGTAGTGGCACTCTCAACTATAGAAGTTGAATACATGGAAACCACTCATGCAAGAAAGGAATCATTATGGATACAAATATTGGGTTTAGGTATTGGGTTGGTAAAATAATTTGTAAGGATATATTGCGATAGTAAGAGTGTAATTTTCCTGGTGAAGAACCCAACTTATCAGTCAAAGAAAAAAGATGTTGATGTTTAGTATCACTTTGTGAGAGACATGGTTGAAGAGAAGAAGTTGTTTTTGATGAAGTTGGATACTTTGAAGAATGTTGTAGATTCATTAAAAAAATGTGTGAGATGAGAAGTTCTCTTGGTGTAGAGGATCTATGGGTATTTCTAACCTAGATGTTTGACTATGTAATCCTCTAAACCCATGTGTGCAAAGAAAACAACAAGTGGGAGAATGTTGGGTATGTGTTATATTCTTTGCAAAATTGATCGCATGTATTGTACACTGATATGGGAGAAAAGGGGGTTTGGAGGGTTCTTAATGCCTTGCAGCTGGGAGGGTTGCGAGGGTTCGAGGGTGGGATCCCCTGAGAAATTTGTTTTGGTTGTTTTTTGTGTCTATTTTTGGTAGTTTTTTGTGTCCTTTTTTGGTGGTTTTTCAACACGCGGTTTTTGGCCGATGGTTTTCTAATTTCGATTAAGGAATTGGGGTTGTTGAATAATTTAGGTCAATGGATAGGGGTTTGTATTCTGTGGGATACTATATGTATACTGTATTGAAAAAAATGAAGAAAATGATGAATATAATATTAGAGGTGAGAATCTAAATAGTTTCTTTATTTTCCTAGTTTAGATTTCCAAGGTAAAAATATCCGTGTAATGTGTGTGCCACTGCATATTTTTTGTTTGATTAAGAATCTATTTGCAATAATTAATTTTACAAGGTTAAAATATACATGTATCTTATTTATTTGAAACTCCTGCAACCTCCAAAATGGAACTTCACGTTCCGTCGCACTCAGTTTTGCACCTACACTTAGACACATTTCCAATCATTTCTCCGTGGGTATAATGAATATATTTTCATACTTCTATAGCCTCCAAAATTCACCTTTGCATTACTCTATACCCACTTTTCACCCATACTTAGAAACTTTTCTAAGTATTCCATTGTGGGTCTATGAGACATCATGAGACATTGGATTTATCACCCTTTGGGTCATCCAGTCTGTGACAAGTGGAGACCTCCTGGGTTGTTGGATCTCTCACCCTCTAGGCCATCCGATCAACCTATGAGCCAACCGATATGTGACAAGAGGTGACCCATTGATCATGATGCACCCACACCCTTGTTCACCAGAACCAACTGGTACGAGGTTACAACCCCCTATTTAGTCAGATACAACTTACAAGGAATCACCTACTCCCCTGCATACTCCAACCTTCCCTTTCATTACCCGACTGCCCTTAATTTCTAAATCTGGAAAACTTATGTATCATGTATTGACTATTCCTCTCTCTTCTTCTATCATTTAATCTTCAATGTATCTGTTGAAGTCCAATAAAGGTCTTCTATTTCAAACACTAGATTCCATAACTGCTGCTCTGTCTCTTTCTGTTCTGGATCTTCAATAAAACATTGACAGATACACTTTTCTAGTTCACATTTCAACATATTTATAAGCCTTTAAAATTTTCAACACAACTCTTCACAAACAACATGTTTGTTCATTTAATATTACATAATCCTTGTTTTTAAGTGACATGGTCATTAACATGACTTTTCATAACCAAACATCGTTTTAACAACCATCTAACTTGTTTTTTAAATTGATCACAGGTGTGGATCGATTTCCTTTTTAACTCGATTCCAAATCTTTGCAAATACTACAGAAACTAAGATATGTTGAGGTGCTTTCGTCAAACCATTTACATATGACCATACACGCAGGACCACGAGATTATTAATTTAAGTGCCGATGCTTCTTTCACCCTTTGTTTATTTATTCCATACGACCTAAGGTGGTGACCAAATTCTAAGACAAGTGAGTGCTTAATCACTTATCAAAATCAATGGTCGCGTTTTAATATCCCGGTGAGATGGACGATTGTCGGTACTTTAGGACTTCATCCTTCGTGAATTCCAGGCTCTTTACAAATATCCTAAATAAAAGACACGTGTCCATAATATTCAATGTTGAGAATTCTCCCGAAGTGTTCTTCAGATCGGATGACTCATGTCCACTTCGAGACTTCGACGTTCGGGACTTTGGGACTTAGGGAATTTGTTGGTGGTGAAAATCCCGAAGTAAAAAATCTCGGAGTGACATAACTTGTTGACATCACTTGTTGATGTGGCACTTCCTGTTTGGCTTCCACGTGTTGCTTGGATTCATGGCTTACATATGCTTAAAGTACCTATGGGACCTTGACACTTGTCATCATCTGATTATGCCACATGTCCTTGTTGACGTATATCTCTTCATATGGCACATGTTATTATCCTTTATATAATGGTTAGGATACTTTCCAAAGTGTTTCCTTAGTTCAGAAAAATTATGTCTATTTTGGGACATTTGTGGCTTACTCCGTCCTTCCATTAAACATGAGATGATGGTCCTGATATCTCCCAAATTTTTCTTCATATCATACGGTTCAGAGTTACTTCGGGATTTCAGACTTCGGGTGATCCTACTTGTTCTCAACCCTTTTCTCCCAAAGTGGTCAGTGTCAAATTTGACCACTGCTACCTTGGTGCACTCTGAATAGATCAGACGGTCCTCATTTACTTCATGACTTCAGGTAATTCAATTTCTCCACTTCCCAGTTCTCCCGAAGTGATACTCGCCGAAGTGTAAACCTCGAGTAACTTGACTTCATCCAATTGTCATTCCTTAACCCGAATATGCCTAACATGATCCAATGACTATCGAGAATTCGACTATTCAGGATTTTGGGCCTTTGGCCTTGCTTATCCTATCCTTATACTTTCCTCGATCCAACGTTCGATGTGGATTGCAGAACTATAACTTGCATGTGGTTTAATTCATCGCCCAAACTCCGCAATTGAAGTTGTGTGATTGTTGGTGAGTTAACCACAGTTGTCGATCTTTGAATCGATGAGATCTGATGATATAGAATAATTGTGGGATTGGAAATAACATATATTTCAATTCTCCCTTCACGCTCTGCAATCAATCCATGTCCTTGATCTAACACTTGTGTATCCAACAATACTATTTTGTCATGTGGGGATTTCGATCTCAATCATGTTTTTTCACTGTGCTTTCCCTTATGAGATTCATGTGCATCATCTCTTCTGAGCTTCTGATCTCTAGTCACTAACTCTCCTGAGCTCTTAATTTGTTAGTCCTTCATTACATGGATTTTCATCTCTTTTTTCATACCAACTCATCATTATAACATAAAGACATCAACTGTTGACATCAATGAAAATATGTCCAACAGAGGTGGCTTCCACGTGGATTCCTTCTTCATGTAGTATATGACATGGAATCAATACGTGTCCTGATACATGACACTGTATATGGAATCTACAAAACTTCTTATTATAGCACAAACATTTACTCCCTATGATGTGGCGCTCATGTCAGTAGAAACGTGACGTTGATGAGGTTGATGACATGGTTGATTTTTCCCACCAAGTATCCAACCACAATATTTTGATATTAACCAATGATCTCTTGAGATGAATGGTCAGGATCTAACATGTTCCAGTTTCTCAATTATCCAAAAAAAAAAAAAAAAATCCTTGTGCATGGTTCCATGGCTATATTTTCACATTTGAACTATATTCTTTCATGTTTTCATTATAAACTCTTTATAGTCTTTTTTCCTCACGAACGTGGGATATTGTTTTCTTTGTTATTTCCTCCTCTGCACCTTTTGGAATTCAAATATAGGTCTTCAAATTGTGTTTTATCATGAGAAGAAGACACTTCATAAAAAAATACTCATCACGCTTGAATGAGACCCTTGCATACCTATTTATGATTGTGTGCAATATCTCACAGAAACTCAAAAGTGCATAGGGATGTTCCATGTTTCCTCTATCTATCCATGGATTCGTGTTATAGGTTATGTTTTGATCCTTGGAGCTGTCAAATCTTTTCCCTTGATTTCTTTAGGGTCATTTCATTCCTCTTTCCTTCATTGATATAGAGCTACACAGGGACATACTAAACTTTCCTTTTCTAGTTTGATTTGTAGTATGGACACTTCTTGATCTCCTTTTTTTGGTTGTAGTAGTTTGGATGCTTCCTCGATTTTCTCTTATCCCTACCATTGACAAAAATTAGTCTCCCCCTTCCTATGATATCAATGACATCCTTTGAAATAATTTACAACACAATTTTCAACAGGTTTCCCTTTGGTTTCGGATCTTGACCCCCGAGAGATTTTGATAGAAGAAAGTGAAGGAAATTGAGGAAGAAAATAATGTTTCAGATGGGGGAAAAATGAGAGGGACATAGGTAGAGGAAAACAAATGAGAGTGTGTATGAAGAGAATGGAAGTGTGTAAGTAAGAAAATGGAAAAAAATGGGAAGTTTCTGTAAGGAAAATAGGAAGCCTATCTAGTGAACTCGTGGTAAAGATGAAGCAGATAAATTACCCCGATCCAAACCTGAGCAGAGAGGGATATGAGTTTATGCTTCATGGATAGAAACTAACACTGGTAAGGGAAGGGAAATGAGGGACTATTTAGAAGTGAAGGGATTCCATTACGCATAGGAAATATATCTTGGAAGATCATGGTGTCCCTAGACTCAAAGGGTAGAGGGGAATTTCTATTGATTCTTTTTAGTGAAGGATAGTAGCCTTCATAATTAGACCAAAACCTGTGAGCTATCTCGCAATTTCCTTTGGTGCTATCATAGAATAGCATGGGGGTGACATGTTTTAAAAATAAAAAGTGTAGTAGAGCCTATGGTTGGGTGGAAAGGAATTCACCCTTAGTCAATTAACTTACTAGATTTTATTCTGAATACAAATAAGTATTTTCATTATTCTATGTAAAAATATGTGTAATGAAAGTTAATATTTGCACTTCTGATTTGGTGATATTTTTGGATATTATGCATGGATGTTTAAGTATGAAATTGTTTACCTATTGAGAAGAATCCCAGAAGGGATAGGTCCCATTGTAATTTAGGTGTGAGAAACTTAAATTTCGGGGCATGTGACCCTATTAACTCTTGTTCCTTGGAATGGAAATTTTTCAATACATAAAATCTTATTTGGGGGTTGCTAGCATGGGTAATTTCATTTTTATGTTTAGAGTGAGGGAAGATGACCTATAACCCCTTACTATTACCCATACTATCAAAGGAGGGGAGGTGAATAGTTTATTCACTTGGGGGCAACTTGGTTCCCCTAATTTTCTCATTTCATGAGTCATGGTAGAGGCCGCACTGGGTTTATAACCCTGTGTGTCAACCTGAAGAAACCCAGAATCATTGATCTCTCAAAGAACAAAACCAAAAATATCTACTCCATAGATTTTCCATGGTTCTGGTCCATTGAAATCTAGTCAGATTTTTGTTGTTTCCATTAACTATAGCATGGTTTGAAATATCCGTTGATATATGGATTCTTGGATTGAGGAATCATCCACCATATAGTCTATAGAAAAATTCTCATAGAAAGTATCCATTTAGAGGGTCAACGGGAGATGTAGTGTGTTTCCAAGTGAGTTATCCCAACTAACTAAATATCATACACCTTTTTTAACTTGATAATACATGGACCATTAATATTGGTCAAGTTTGATATTTCCGATCATGCGAGGTGTACATTACTATGATTTTCATCTTGAAGAATGTTGTCTTCTGCCCCAAAGTTGATTGGGCCACGAATGCGAGCCTGAATGAATGAGAACCATTAGATCAACATAGGTGGAACACAAACCATTGAATCTAGTGGGCCTGATGGTCAGTAAGGACTTTACTGATGAAGGACCTATGTTAATCAAGATTGTTGATTACGCCAGTTTCCAACCATCTGATCTACCAGGTTGGCATGTTCCCTCGTAATGGTTAGGAGTGATTTGGATTCTACACTAGATTGTAGAGTCATCGTGTCTTGTTGGCATGCCTTTTCATGGGTTACATCAACAAGCATAGACATTTTGGGGATTTCCGTATGGAAGGAAGCATGTGGGAGTGGAAATATGTACTCCTATAGCAAGTTGGGATGATTAGGGATGGTTAAGTGTGGAGCATATTTCCTAGTTTATGTAAGTACAGACCATTGATCTCGATATATCCTAACCATTTGATCCATCAAGAGAATTATTCATATCGAATTGCAGTCATTGGAAAGGTCTTGGAGATGAGTGACACATAGAGCATTTGACGACATATGGTTCGACCATAGTTTTGCGAGATGACGTGATCCTAATAGGCTTGTGGGATCAAACTTTCATAAAAGGATTTTGTGTGGAAAGGGTATCTTGATGGGAGTGTTCTGATAGTTTTTTAGGCTATGTATCCTAAATATTTGATTCCATGGGAATCACTTCAGAACATGTGGTTGAGGTGACATCATCAAGGATGAATTTCCTGATTATTCGGGAAGCCATAACTTGTTAATAGAGCTCAATTTTTAGCATGGTTACATTCGTTGGGACACTCTTAAGGAGCACATTCCATATAAGGGATTAGACTTGAGAAATAAGTTGGGAGTGAAAGAGGGAATTTTGAAATCACACTATCCTAAGTATGGTTTAGGGGGTCAATTGTGCTATAGAGTGGTATCAAAGAAGAGTTCAAACTCTAGGCTTGATTGGGATGTAAATTCACCATGAATATTAAAATTGTATAAGCTAGGATGAGTATGTTGAAATCTAATGTAATTGGAAATTCATGTATTAATTTTATCTTCTACATAACTACATAATATAATACATAACAAAAAATTTATGTCTCTTCCTTGCTGAAAATTTATTTATGTTAAAATATGCTAATGCCAATTTCTGAGTATAAATGGTAGCAAGAACTTATTCTTTTTTTTGGAATTGTTGAGGATAAATGAATCATTGATCGGGCCAATAAGAATGTATATAATTTTGAAATACAATTTGACTTATAATGTCTTGTTGTTTCAACATATAAAATATATTGATAATAGAAGAAAAATAGTAAGAGTCTGGTATAGCTAGACAATGGAAGAGACCTCACATTTTAGAGATGGAGAATATAATAATTGGAGGGATAGAGAGAATCCTCCAAATCTAGTAGGAAAAGTGAGAAGCATGAAGGTTGAATTGATAATTTATAAGGATGACAATGGAAAACTCATTAGAGCATAGGATAAGCTGACAGGGTTAAATGTAATATTATTGCAAAGTTTGTCCAAAATTCAATGGCACTTGCAACATAGACTAGATGCTAGCAATGCAAGAAGAATAGTTGGAGAAGTAGTAGATCCTATCTAAGATTCAAAATCATGGGCCAATGCATAGTAACAAAGGAAATATCTCCTCAAGGAAAAGGAATGAGAAGTCAAGAGGAACAAAATAAAAGAAAATTCTTCAGTAGAATCATCTAACGAGAGTACCATCATAGAAGAGTTGTATAATAGTGATACTGGATCAAGTGCATGCCTAATAAGAATAAGAAGAGGAATTCCCATAGTTCCCTAACAAAATAATTCAATAAATAAATAAAACCTACCTTTGATGTGGAAATCAAGAAGGGAGAAGACGCAAAAGCATGACTACTAGTATTAAAGAAGTATTTCCAAGTGCATAACTACTTAGAAAATACAAAGACAACAATAGCAATATTTAATTTAAATGGAGGGGATTCCATTCATTGGGAATACCTCATGAATATCAAGGGATTAAAGGAGACTAAACTAACATGAAAGTAGTTTGAAATGTATTTTAGGAAGGCTTACCTATAAGAGAAGTACTATGATGGTAATATTAAGGAGTTCCATGAATAGAAGCTAGGAAAAATTACCATGGAAGTTTATGGAAAAATATTTTTAGAACTCTTAAGACATGTCCCTTATCTTAAATATGAGAAAGTAAGAATACAATGTTTCCTTAGAAGATTACCACAGTCCTATCAAGACATAATTGAGTTTGATGAGCCTAAGACACTATAGGACACCATCTGGAAGGCCAAATACTTCTATGACCATTCTAAGCATAGGCAAGAGACTCTTAAGGAAAGGAAAAATAAGGATGAATTTGGATTTAATAATAAGGGATTTAAACCATCCCAATATAAGAATCCAAAAAGAAGTGCTAAGCCTAGTATCCCACTAGAAGTGTAGACTAGTAGAATTATCTGTCTCAAAGTGGGAATAAGCTGATAGAACCCACAAAGGAGAAAGAGAAAGAACAAATAAAGTACCTATACAATGTTGGGGCTGTGGAGAGGCACACCTGTTGATAGAATACCCTAATAGGTAGCATGACAATAAGAGAAGAGAATATACAATGCTGAACATGCTACCACTACCAATGGTGTAGCTAGAAGTGTGCCACAAATTCATGCAACTATTGAGAATCGACATGAATACCACCAAGCTTCAATGGTGGAGATGGAAGGTATAATTTCCAACCGGCCCATTTCAATTTTAATTTACCTTGGTTCTAACCTTAGATGTGTTTTTATCCAAGTTATTGAAGCTTGTGCTTTATAGAGAAGGAATCATGAAAAGTCTTGTTTAATTAAGCTAGCCACATGAACCAAGTCAAATATGACAGAGATGATTGAATCCTTCCCATTTCAAATGAATGGAATTCATACACATTCATCCCTAAACCTGCTTCCTTTGGGGTCATATGACATGTTGATAGGAATGGATTGGTTGACTTCCCATAAGGTAAAACTTGATTGTTTTAACAAAACTTTGTACTATAAGGATGATGAGGGAAATAAGAGGATTCTATAGAGCATCCAGAAGCCTATGTTAGTGAGGAAAATATCATCACTACAACTCAAGAAGTATAGTCGAAAAGGGTGTCCCTTGTATGGAATATAGGTGTTAAATTCAATAGAAAGAAACAAGCTTAAAATTGAATACCACCCTGTGTTGTATGGATTCATATATGTGTTCCCAGAGGAGGTACCTGTATTTTCTCCTAAGAGGGACATTGACTTTTCCATAGAGATAATACCAAGAGTAGTGCCAAAATATAAGGTTCCTTATAGGATGAGTACACCAGATTTGGTGGAATTAAAAATGCAATTAAAAGAGATGCTAGATAAAGGACATATTTGACTGAGCATGTCCCTGTGGGGAGAAATAGCATTGTTTTTAAATAATAAAGATGATACTCTGCAGCTATGTATTAACTACAAGAAGTTAAATAATATGACCATCAAGAATAAATACCCACTTCCTAGAATCAATGATCTTAGAGGAGCTACAATGTTTTCTAAAATAGCTTGAGGTCTAGATTTCATCAATTCAGAATTAAAGATGAACATCCATAAGACTACCTTTAGAACAAGGTATGGACACTACAATTTTTTGGTGCTGAAATTAAGGATTACCAATGCACCAACCACGTTCATGTGTTTGATTAATAATGTTCTCAACAAGTATTTGGACAAGTTTTTCCTCATGTTCATTGATGATATTTTGATCTATTCCATAACCAAGGAAGAACATGAGGACCACCTTGGATTAGTACTATAGGAATTAAGGGAACACCAATTTTATGCTAAATAAAACAAGTGTTATTTGTTCTAGAGGAATATATAGTATTTGGGTCACGTAATCTCAGAAGATGGAGTCATAGTAGAACCAGAAAAGATCAAGGAAATCATGGATTGGAAAACCACTAGAAGTATATCTAAGGTAAGGTTGTTTATGGGGTTATCTAGATATTACATGAGGTTTATTAAGGGATTCTCCAATATTGGTCACCCCATCACTTCACTGCAAAGAAAAGGAGTGAAATTTGTATGGTTAGTAGAATGCAAGACTAGACTTCATCTTAAACATCTTTTGACCAATGCCCCTATCCTGTAAATTGTGGACCCATATAAGGATTTCCTAGTTTTTATATATTCTTGCAAGGAAGGACTTGATAGAGCCCTCGTGTGAGAAGTACATGTGGTCTATTATGGATCAAGAAATATAAACTAGCATGAGCAGTGATATGTTACTCATGATTTGGAACTTGCATATATAGTATATGATTTAAATATGTGGAGACATTACCTACTTTGGAGAAGGTTTTTCTTGGCTACAAATCATTGTGGGATGACATATTTATTCGAACAACTATGTTTAAATTCTATACATGCTAGGTGGATGGAACTGATCACTGAGTTTGATTTTGAAATTAGACGCATTAAGGGAAAATTAAATTGAGTTCTATATGCACTCAACATGATTTTACAAACGATACACTTGGTAATTGGAAGTGTGTGTGAATATGATATAAAACAAAGGATTATATTTTCTCTGTAGCATGATGATAATTTTAAGATAATAAAAAAAAAACTAAGTCAGGATCCAAGAGATCCAAGATGCAAAGGATATCAACTCACAAAAGATGGGTTGTTGATGTACAATAAGATATTGTACATACCCAATTCAACGAAACTAATGAAGTTGATAATGGATGAGCTTCATAAGAGACCTTATGTGGGTCATCGTAGTTATCAAAATATGATAAAATTAGCAATAAAATTGTATTTCAGGATAGTAATGAAAAATGATATTTCATAGTATATTGCTAAGTGTTTTGAGTGATAACAAGTCAAGGTTGATCACAAAGACCTAGCATGATTACTACAACCAATGAAAATTCCATAATGGAAATGGGAGATTATTTCCATGGACTTCATTACAGTACTGCCAAAAAAATGAAACAACATGACAAAACCATGTTAGTGGTGGAAAATTGTAAATGTGTTGAACCTGCACATAATAGATCTAGCTAAACAATGCTACACATATTTGCAAAGGGAATTTGCGAAAGAAGAAGAAGGAGAGAAAGAATGAAAGAATTCTCATTAACCGTTCTGAATAATGAATAATTTACATATGATATACTCTGTATAACTCAATTAATGCGCATTGGAGGAGAACCAATGTGCCATAGTGGTGGTCTAAAGTGAATTGGACACACACAAACAGTTACGAGAGTGAAATTCCACCTAGTCTAGTATCTCAGGCAGTTACGGGAGTGAACTACCACCTAGTTGAGTTAAATAGTCAACTAGTCTTCAATTAAGTGACTGAACAGAGAGTAGTGAGGAGTTAACTCAATAAATCAAGGGTAATGTGTCGATATGGTGATGATCCCAAGGCAAGTGTGCATTAGCTAGTGATGATCCCAATGTTGAATGGTGACAAAACCAATGAAACATATAAACTCAAATCAACTAGTCAAACTGAAGTGTCAACTAAAAGAGAATATTCTCCAGGTGGAATATTCTCCCCTAAAATATAGGAGACTGGATAATGACTAATTATGACTAATAAACAAGGAAAAACCTTGGGGAAAATAAATCCTAGGTGTGTGTGAAGTAACTCCAACATCGCCCCTGAACATCACTATGGTGAATATAAAGAATGGGTCCCCACAACAAGGACATGTAGGTACCCAAATACAAAATATACACTGAAATAAAGTGAGGAAAGAGGGAAAACCTCATGGGAAAGCACCCCCACCCTTCCCCCCCCCTCAAGGTACAACGTATGTAAAAAGAAGAACTACAGTTGCTAGGAAACTATGTCCTTCACTCTAAGACAACTTCACAGAGAATGGAATTTATTCTCAGTGAAGGTCTTGGTGAATATGTTTGTCATCTATTTTGTTGAAGGACATAATTGTAAGTCAATGATCCCATCATGTAATAAGTCCCGGATGTAGTGCATGTGGATCTCAATGTGCTTCATCTGCTACCTATGAAATGTATCTCTGCAAAACTTCAGAGTGCTTTGGTTGTCACACCAAATGATGATCGGATGATGAAATTGAATGCCCAACTTAGTGAGAAAATGTTGTAGACACATAGCTTGAATGGTTATGTTAACTACCCCTCTGTACTCTAACTTGACTAAAGATAGAGAAATGGTAGCTTGCTTCTTGCTCGACCAATAGATAGGCCCAGAACCAAGACCGAGTGAGTAACCAGATGTGGACTTACGATCACTTCTATCTCCATCCCAGTTAGAATTAGTAAATACGATGAGATCTAATGTAGAGTCTGTTGCATAATGAATCCAAAAGGTGATGGTGCCTGTATGTATCGAAGGATATGCTTTGCAAGATTCCACTATAGCTCATGTGGCTCTTGCATGAACTTGGAAACTGCGCCAAATGCATAAGAGAGGTCTGTTCTGGAGTGTGTGAGATACAACAAGCTCCTCACTAGTTGTCTATACAGTGTGTTTTCAACCAATGGATTCTCCCCAACATACTCAAGTTTGACTCCTGATAGGAAAGGATATAGAGAAGACTTGCAGTCTATCATGCGAAATATCTCAAGGAGTTATCGTGCATACTTGGCCCGAGAGATTTTGATGCCTAATGCATCCTGACTGATCTCGAGTCCAAGGAATAAGTGTAGAGGAACCATGGCTGTCATCAAAAACCTTTCGTACAGAATCCTCTTGACTGTAGCAATCTTTGAAGTCGAGCAACCAATGATCAACAAATCATCAACGTACATAACTAAGATTAGAAGTGAATAAACCGTCCTGAGTGTTGAGGAGAAGATATGAAATGATCTTACTCAAAAAATTTCAGATCTCGCTTGGCTAAAGAAATATAGACAGGAATATCACCCTATGTTTATAGCCATCAAAATTTGTATCCTAATTCACAAGTATTGTTTACAAGTGCTTAGGTTGTTTTTTAATAAATAAAAGATTTCTGAAAAAATCATTATTTATGTAATTTTCTGAACATAACAAATGTTGAAATAAATATAGAGACAGAATTAAAGATACCAAGTCAATAATCAAAACATATGAGACATCAAGCAATCCTTTATTTCAGTCCAATTCATCAAATAATCGTTCTCTTTACAAAATTTCCTGAGGAAGTTTTGGACCAAATTCAAACTTAGATGTCCCCGATGAAACATACAAAAGGACTCATGACAGAAAGTAAAAAAATGAACTTTAAAATATGGATCAGCTTGCCACAAATTTTTTCCCACTTGACTCTGCACAATAGCCTTTGTTAGTCATGAAATCTAATTCACAAACATACAAGTCTACACAGACTATCAAACATAGATCAACACCTCTAAAAAACAAGTGTTTGAATGATGTAATTCATCTATGAATCGTGTTTTCTACAATAAGACCCTGCTATCATAAAAACGAATTAGGCTTCTAATGAATTAACGAATGAATGAAAACTGAATTATCTCAACAACAACTCAAAGATCAAACCTTAGTATGCTTCTCCTTGTATTCTCCTCTTGTTCCTCCCTTTCCTTTTTCCTTTAAGAAAATTAGAATTGGTTAAAGTAGTTGAACTAGTTCCTTAGTTAAGTTAACCAAAACTCAACCAACTCTTTAGTTAAGGGGCAAAAGTAATGAAATCATAATAAGGGTTTTAAATAAATAATAACTAGTAGGTGGGACCCCTTGTGACTCCCTTTAGTTCTATAACAATGATAAGACAACTAGTTAAGCAAACAAAACATCCCTCCTTATGACTCCCATCATCATTTTCATATTTTAACAATTTATATCAATGATAATTGAAATTATTTCCAAAAATATATTACCCATATATCCAAAAAATAGTGTGTTGTCCAAAATTTTAGAAGTCAACTATTCTCAAAAATAAATAAATAAAACTTAAAATCCATATTTCCCACTCTGGGAGGCAATCTTTCCCTTGTTGTTGCTCTCACCTTTTCATCTCTCTGAATTTGCCTTAGGCTGTGTGGATCCTTTAGGCCTAATCTCACTGATCACATGACAACAACCATCTCTCAAATGTATTCGGGAGGACACAGATTTATCAGAGTCATTTGAGGGTGATGAAGGGGCATCAGTGGATTTTCCTTTGCCAAGAGCATGGTGGGCCTTAGTTTTCAAAAATTTTCTTGAATGGGAGGACTGACCTAGTGAGTGGACAGGGGCATATTGGAAAATTTGATTGATAGGTGGGGGAGAAGTTAGAGACAGGTTAGGCCAACCACAATGTTGGGAAACTGTCGGGTGGACAATCTCTTGCCATCCATCGTTTTCGAGAATTTTAGGTTTCAATGAGACATGAGGAAGAATGGGGATACCAGGGACATGTGGGGCTTGGAATGGAGGCCTTTTAGGCCTAGGTTGGACCACTCCTTTCCCAATCCAGTTAAAAAAACCTAGCTTGAAAAAGTTGTCCTAACTCTTGTGAATCTGCATCAAACTGTATAGAGAATATTGACCTTCTAGGGCCCCTGTTACAATTACCTCTTCCTTGGTTACCCCTGCCATGGCTACCTATGCCGAAAAATCTCATCCTTGTATGCATAATTGATTAGAAAATAGTTTCTTTAACAACCATACATGAAAACTCTTTTAAAATATGAAATACAATTTGGCTCAACAACATATCAGACTCATGCAATCCAATCTATGCAATTTGTTTAGTAGTTTTCCATGAGCAGGGGGTGAACAAGGGTTCTTGGATATGTGAGGGGTTGTATTGAGAGAAAAATGTTAAAATGAGGGGGAAAAGATCACTATTACTGCTCATAGACATCAAACAATCAACTGTATTATAAATCCAAATAATATATCACTGTAATTCATCATTGTAGTCCCTTAATAGTCATAATACAAGACTTATCTTTACTATAATTAAATTTTAGGAACAAGGAGTGGATAGTGAATATGGGAAGGTGAGGGGGATTGTAATGAGATAAAAGTGAAATAATGGTAGGGAAAAAAGCGGATACTGTTCGAATTTTTTTTTATTTAATCCATAAAATAGTTTTGTATTTAATACAAACGATCCAACACCAATTTAAACAATTACTGTGGCCAATTTAAACAATACTGTGTTTTAAAAACTTGTTCACTTTCCCACATTGTATTTTCTCAAAAACTTTCAATTAACACATAATATAATTATACTCAGAATCGTTATGACTTCACCCATATTGTTTAAAAGAATTTTGTTTCTTTTCATTTCTTCCCTTTTATATTTAAAATAAAATCCAATGAACACACAGTCATATTGCTTCAACTCTATTCAACATAAAAACATCAACCATTGCCCATAATTTAACTTCTCAAATCAAACATAGACAAGGGTCTTTCCAAAGTTGGATAGACTCTTTTAAAACATGCCTGATCCAATTCCTTTGACAAATTTAACAATTGAATTTGCAATAAAACCATACTACCAAAACCCTGTGCTCATCTTTGATAGTGCAATAATACAAAATGATGCACGATGTCTATAAATCATACACAATAGACAACCAAGCCACAATTATCAACTTTTCAAGTTGCAATAATCCGGATCAGGAAAATTAAACACACAGCAACAACAACCATCACTTCAATCTTTACCATGTTGTAGGAACACACAGACCAACACATAATGAAAAGAGGCATCTCTATGACTGTACATATCCAATTACTCCCAATAAAACCATTAAAACAATGTTGAGTTATCGATTCAACTGCCATAATAAAAGAATGCAATGACTATATACCAATTATCATTTCCGATTACAACTGGGTCATCAACTCGATTAAACATAGGTGAGCCAATAATCAAAGCCATTGTCATCGCTACTCAACCAACTCATGACATCCAACAAGATACCCAACAGGGTGTAACCTATTCAGTTTATCAAAATTAGGCTTTGTAACTAATGACAAAGTAACCAAGGGCTCGCTTGGTGGAACCAAACACAAGGAGACTGGAGATTGACCTTATCAACAGTAGGTGATAAACCCTTGAGACAAGAATGGTGGAACCACATACATTATAACCCTTATCTTGTATGATCGGGTGACAGTTTGACCCCAGGTAGGAGAGACTATGAAGCAGAGGAGAAGAGGTTTGTTATTAGCCAATAACCACCACAGAGAACATGCAGGGGCATAAACCTCATGGTTTTCCCCAAAATATGAATAATGTTGATAGAAATGCAGAGTCCGGGTACTATAAATCAACCCTAAATCATGTTTCTTGGCATAATATCCACTTCATAACCAACTGTGCAAATACCAATAATGAAAATGAGCCCACGACTAGGTGAAAAGATATACAATGACCAAGAGGTGGTTCAAAAACATACACAACAACCCCATAGCACCAAACACAACTGCGTGTGGTTACCAAAACTGTGAGGATATGGCCAACAAGGACAAATATAATGAAACCCTCCAACAAAATCCCATAAACACAACATAGAGCCATCATGGCTTTCACCACACAAAACAACCAATGAAATCACTACTTCAACCATCAATTTCTTCATTTGCAACGAATAACACAACCATTCCAAAGAAAATACCATTCGTTTACACAGTTTCCAGCCTCAATGAAAACACATACCAATACATCACTGAGCCAACGTTCATTTCATATGAATAGCGAATTCATGGATGGGTGAAAAAAACATACATGTAACCAAATGGTCTTAAAAATGTGAACTTGGTCGAGTAGTTCCTTCCACGCGCAAATCGCGGAGCTTAACCACAAAAAAAATAAAATGAACAATAACATTCTAGGGTGACGGCCAGTGGGAGAATTATGGAGTGACATGCATTTACTGCACGTTGCTTCCATCCTCCCTCTCATTCAATTATGTAGTACACGACATCCAGCCAACCATTAATCCATGCTCTTAATCCATGCATCGAAACTTGCACACATTGCTTGTCAATTGCGCCACCTAATCCATACTAACCATTTCCCAAAACCATACTATAACTTATATCACATGCACCCCATATATCTCAATAAAATCACATAGCCACTAACATTGCTAGTTAGGACTAACATAAATTTCTTTAATTTCAAATGCATATAGTAGAGCATACATAACATAGTTTAGTTCCTACTTCTTGGATTTTTTTCCATATTGTTCTTATCTCTTGTTATAACTAACATATGTCTTGTGCAGGTGTGATAGGAAATAAATCATGGCACCAATAGAAATGTAATAACAGTGAATATAATCCATTCATACATGGAATTTAGAGTTTAGAGCAACAAAACCAACACATAAGACTATTATCCATCTTCCATTATGTCGTAAACAGAACCAATATTTCATCATCAATCATGTGGAACCCTATAAGAAGTGTCGAACATAAGCATAAATATCAAACAAGAACCTTATCTGATCCTCCAATCTACAAGGGAGTTCCACCTACTAGTATTATATATCGTTAGCATAGTTAAAATAATAGGCTTTAATAATACTTTGCGGGAAAATGCCTCATTGCAATTTTTATCGTCAACAAACTGGTGACTCCATAAGGAAATCTGTTTCCAACATATTAAGAACTCAGAATAGATGGTTTCATAGACCAAGAACAACAAGTCAAGAATATATAACCAGAATGATTATGCAACAGGGGGAAGTGAGCAGATTTAATGGAAAAATGACCGGGAATTTGGGAATAACTCATGAACAATGTTAAGTATGATGGGGTTTATCACTGTATGCATAATAATTCAACTAGAATATGCTCTTAATTAAAGGAGAAAATTTTATGGACTTGCTCTTTTAACTCTCAAATGGATTGAGAAATGGAAAGCAGAAGCAGGATATAACCAATTATTTTATAGGACAACAGTTAAAGCATATAACAAATTCATTTTTCTTTCAGGGGGACCATCGTAAGAGTTGTGTAAGTTTGATTGTTATTGACTAAAAATATCTTGCAGGAGTGTCACTATGGAAGAACTGATCCAACATATTATCCTTGACTAAAATCAACTAAAAGATGAAAATCAATAAAAATAATGACATAAATGAGATTACAAAATTTAAAACAATAGAAAATAAAATGACAGAATGTAAAAGCAGCAGGAATCTATTAAAAGGAAAGAAAGAATTAAACTACTGTAAAAGAAGAAATGAAAAAAAAACTATGGAAAAATGAAAGCAGAACTAGACTACTAATATACAGAAAATACAAACAACGTTAAAACTTTTCAAGTTGGTTCCATGTAATGTTTCAATTGAGAATCGTTAGTGTTGTAGGAGAACAATCACTCCTGTAAATATTTTTAATGTAGGAATTAGTAACCAGGACAAAATTGATCTTGAAAGGACCTAGCCATAATTTTTTAAACTTTGAGACAATTGATAGTCCTTTAGAGTACACGATTAGATCATCAAGATAAACATGGATAACCTTACCGATCAAATTGTCGAAATTTTTTTGCAAGGATATTTCAAAAGTGGTACTTATAAAAGATAAGCCATAAGGCATATGTTTGTAAGTTAAGGTACCCCAATGTGTAATAAGGGTGGTTTTGTATGCATCTTCCCTTTTCATCTTGATTTTATTGTATCCAGAAAAATCGTCAAGTAAGGGCATCGCCTGTGACGTCACGACTTGCTGCAGAATCATTTCCATGTTAGGGAGAGGAAAGTGATCTTTTATAATATCTTGATTGAATGTGAGAAAATCAATGCAAAATATAACATGATCATGGACCTTCTGAACATGAATGAATTTGGAAACCCATTCAGGGTACTTGACCAGAAAGATGATTCCATCCTTCAACATTTTTTCCAAATCCCTTTGAATAGTTACTTCCAGTGCAGGCTTGATAGGTCTTTTTTTTTCCTAACTGATTTTATGCCTTCCTTGATGGGAATGGAATGATGTATAATACCAGGATCAAAACCATGAATATCCTCATAATACCAAGAAAAAACATCTTGAAATTCACCAAGTAGCTTGGAAAAATTCATTTTCTCTTCATCAGAACATTTAGCACCTATTTTAACATTCTTTGGAGACTCCGGTGTCCCAATGTTCAAAGAGATGGTCTCACCCACCTTCCTTTTTGACTCCTCTTATTTATGTTTCTCTTTATTGCCTACATCACTCGATGAAAATCAACTCTCTAGGGGAGTCAAGCCCTTATGAATCTTCTTATCTTCTATGGATATAATTTCTTTGGGCTTATAAGGTTCATTTTTAATGAAAGAAGGGATGCTCTCATCACTAGGAAAGACTTGCCAAGATTCTATATTTTCAGGGATATGTGGATGATATAGATATTGAAAATTACAATCAAGTCTGTGTGGTAGAAGTTGTCGATTAGGAGAGGCTGGAAAAACAACTAACCAATCCGCCATTGAGTTCAATTCCCTCTTAACATAGGTGATGTTGAAATATAATAGGTTTGAGATAAGTTCCCACATAGTTTGGGTGTATCATTTCATCAACTTGTTTCTAGGAGAGTATATCTTACACACAAGGTTCACAACAAGCTCATAATCTCAAAAAACTGAAAGGTAACCACAACCAATATTATAGGCATTTTCAATGCCTAATAATAAATCTTCGAATTCAGTGACATTATTTGTGCAAGCAAACTCCAACATGTAAGAAAAGTTATGAATTTTCCCAACAAGAGAGTATATGATTATCTCAGCTCTGTTACCTTCACTAGATCATGAACCATCAAAGTGCATGTGCCACATACCATCATCTAAATCAATTTTTACCAAGGGGATGTTATCCTCCTCAACAAATATGGAATACACCCCTAGGTCCTCTTCGATATAATTCACATTCTGTTGTGGGACACTTTCTATGTAAGGTGAAATCCTTCCCTCTGTAAGGACTATAATATTTTTTCCATTCCAAGGAACTGAAAATTGTGTCCCATCGAGTGAGAGGTATCCACCCATAAAATATTTCCAATATCTTCCCAAGATGATTGAGTAATTTCTTACTGGCATATCGATTACCTGAATTCTAAGGGTTGTCTTTATTTCAGGGTGTGCGCACAAAACTAAGGTCACATCTTTAATCTCACCTATGGTCCTTTGTTGTAGACTATTATAAGAGATCATTCTCTTGGAATTTTCATTTGTAAAAGACAAGCCTCGCTCTTCCATAATAATCTTCGACATCACACTTGGGCCTGAACCGCTATCAATGAAGAAAGAATGGGCGATGTTATCCATAATATTTACATAAATATAAAAATGGGGATTTTTTATAGGGTATCTAAATTTATGTACACATACTTTATTTACAAAAAAATCCTCTTCATTTACCTCTTCAGAGAGGTTGGCTACAACATAAGCTTTTCCTTCCATGAATTGTTTTAGATGCCTCTGTTGTTAAGGGATGACAACCATGTCCAGAAGGCTGGCATTTTCTTTGATGTTGGCCAACTGATTCAAAATATTGTATTTGGAAGAGGGGAGAGGGGAATTATTTCCTTGACTGTCAAGAATCTGAACAGTAGCAGCTGGTGAGGATGAACTTAGGCTAGAAGAATTGCCAGGAGGATCATATTTTCATTTGGGAGAATAGGATTTGTTCCTAGTATTGATGATCATGAAATCTTCTGGCTCTACAAAATTTAGGACAATGATGGTAGTTTTTGTTCTTTTAACAAAGATCTTATCTCTAGCGCTCTTCCTTACCTCACATGTGGCTTCCTCATGGTGTTCCTTGAAAACGTTACACCAAATTTGAGGCATGATAGCTTTAGGCTGAAAATTATTTTCAATTGGATTTATAAAGGAGGTTGTAGAAGAGGATGAAGCTCCAGGGGTGAGAGGGGAGAGATTTCCCTTTCTCTCATACACTATCATACGATTATTCATATCTTATACTAGTTGTAAGAGGGCAGACATGTTTGTTTGTTTAACCGATTCTCCCTAAGGAAGACCTGTTCTTTCAAGATGTTCTTCATATAGTAAACAAGTATGCAGAGCAGAACCGAGGTTATCAATAGATTTTTCCTCAATCCTATGACGATATGGGGAAGGTAATGGATTGTAGTAATTCATGAAATTGGCTTGGTTATAAGGTCGAATGAGTTTCAGTATTTGATTGTATAACTTAGTGAAATGCAATTTGAATGACTTGATGGTCTCACCATTTTTATAAGCGATGTTATTGTACTCCCATAAATTCTTAGCTGGGCTTTTGGATTACCCATAGGTGGAATTGAACCAATAGACTATCTCCTCCCAAGTAGACAAAATCTTAGGAGGAAGGTGAAATAAATCAGTCATAGCCTTTCCTTCCAAGGAATTGATGAATAAGTGCATGCAAGTATCATTTTCATTGGATCCTATGTCATGAAAAGCATTAGAAAATGCCACCATGTGTTCATTTGTAGTGACAGTGTTATTCCCCTAAAATCTAGGAAGATGATCCTTGAATTTAGGAAGTGGATGAGAAGTAGGTGCTAGGTTAAGAGGAGAGGAAACATGCCACGGTGTGGTTGTGGCATCTTATTCAAACTAAAAAATACCATACTTTTTAATGACTTTGGTGGGATTTGTGGTATAATGGACAGGGATATGGTAGCTATATAATCTACCAATCACTGACGAAGATGAAGACTGAGAGGAGGAAACACTTCCAGTGCCACCAGAGCCACCACTAGATGCCATATTGTGGATGATAGGTGAGGGAGAGAAAGATGAACTGGATGAATCATATAAGGTTCTCCTTATAGCACTTTGTGGGTTGATAACACAATGTTCCTTCTTCCTATTTTAGCAGTAGGATTAATTTTAGGTGATAATCCCCTTCTTCTCCTAGAAACATGAGGGTCTATGGACATGAAAGAAGGCCAAGGATGAAGGAACAAGAAGGTTACTTCTGATTTCTAGGTTGTCTATGTCTAGCTTCCCAATGTTCTTGGGAACTAATATCTCGTTCAATTGCTGCCCATGAATGATTAATCTTAGCTCGAGTATTAGTAGTGTCTAAAATGGTGTTAAACAAATTCAAAACAATGTTGGTCTGATCTTGAAGACCAAGCTCAATATTGGGCTACCTTGCAACAAGTATAGTCATTAAGAAATAAAACCGTCAAATAATCAATATCAGAAAAATAGATGTATTCGATGATAATCAAGCATAAACATTAACCAAAGAGATATTGAAGATTTTCCCAGTATGGTCACCAAATAAATGTTGAGGAGAAGATATGAAATGATCTTAATCAAACATTTTCATATCTCACTTGGCTAAAAAAAGATATACAAGAATATCACCCTATGTTTATAGCCATCAAAATTTGTATCCTAATTCAAAAGTATTGTTTACAAGTGCTTAGGTTGTTTTTTTATAAATAAAAGCTTGCTGAAAAATTCATTATTTATGTAATTTTCTGAACATAACAGATGCTGAAATAAATATAGAGACAGAAGTAAATATACCAAGTCAATAATCAAAACATATGAGACATCAAGAAATCCTTTATTTCATTCCAATTCATCAAATAATTGTTCTCTTTACAAAATTTCCTGAGGAATTTTTGGACCAAATTCAAACTTAGACGTCCCCGATGAAACATACAAAAGGACCTCTGACAGAAAGTAAAAAACTAAAATTTAAAATATGGATCAGCTTGCCATAGATTGTTGCCCACTCGACTCTACATAATAACCTTTGTCAGTCATGAAATCTAATTCACAAACATACAAGTCTACACATACTATCAAAGATAGATCAACACCTCTGAAAAACAAGTGTCTCAATGATGTAATTTAGCCCTGAATCTTGTTGTCTACAATAAGACCCTGCTATCATAAAAAATAATTAGGCTTCTAATGAATTAAGGAATGAATGAAAACTGAATTATCTCAACAAAAACTCAAAGAACAAACCTTAGTATGCTTCTCCTTATATTCTCCTCTTGTTCCTCCCTTTCATTTTTCCTTTAAGCAAACTAGAATTGGTTGAAGTAGTTGAACTACTTCCTTAGTTAAGTTAACTAAAACTCAACCAACTCTTTAGTTAAGGGAGAAAAGTAATGAAATCATAATAAGGGTTTTAAATAAATAATAACTAGTACGTGGGACCCCTTGTGACTCTCTTTAGTTCTATAACAATGATAACACAACTAGTTAAGAAAACAAAACATCCCTCCTTATGACTCCCATCATCATTTTCATATTTTGACAATTTATATCAAAGATAATTGAAATTATTTCCAAAAATATATTACCTATGTATCCAACAAAATAATGTGTTGTCCAAAATTTCAGAAGTCAATTGTTCTCAACAATAAATAAATAAAACTTAAAATCCATATTTCCCACTCTGGGAGGCAATCTTTCCCTTGTTGTTGCTTTTACCTTTTGATCTCTCTGAATTTTCCTTAGGCTGTGTGGAGCCTTTTGTCCTAATCTCACTGATCATATGAGAGAAATCATCTCTCAAATGTATGTGGTAGGACATAGATTTATCCAAGTCATTTGAGGGTGAGGAAGGGGAAAAAATGGCTTTTCCTTTATCAGGAGCATGGTGGGCCTCATTTTCAACCTTTCTCTTGCATGGGAAGATTGAACTCGTGAGTGGACAGGGGTAGATTGGACAATTTGATTGATAGGTGGGGGAGTAGGTAGAGACAGGTTGGGCCAACCACGATGTTGGGAGACTGTCGGGTATACAATCTCTTGCCATTTGTCGTTTTCAGAAATTTCAGGTTGCAATGAGACATGAGGAGGCATGGGGATACCAAGGACCTGTGGGGATTGGAAGTGAGGCCTTTAAGGTGTCGTTTGGACCACCCCTTTCCTAATCAAGTTAAAAAAATCCAGTTTGAAAAAGTTGGCCTAACTCTTGTGAATTTGCGTCAAACTATATAGAGAATCTTAGCCTTCTAGGGCCCCTGTTCCAATTACTTCTTCCTCGGTTACCCCTGCCATGGATACCTTTGCTAAAAAAGTTCATCCCTATATGCATAATTGATTAGAAAAAAATTTCTTTAACAACCATACATGACAACTCTTTTAAAATATGAAATACAATTTGGCTCAGCAACATATCAGACTCATGCAATCCAATCCATGCAAATTGTTTAGTAGTTGTCCATGAGCAGGGGGTGAAAAAGGGTTATGCAATATGCGAGGGGTTGTATTGAGAGAAACCTATTAAAATGAGGGGGAAAAGATCACGATTACTTCTCACATACATAAAAAAATCAACTTTATTATAAATCAAAAGAATATATCATTGTAATTCATCATTGCTGTCCCTTAACTGTCATAGTACATGACTTATCTTTACTATAATTAAATTTTAGGAACATGGAGTGGATAGTGAATATGGGAAGGCTAGGGGGATTGTAATGAGTGAAAATTGAAATAATGGTAGGGAAAAAGTGGATACTGTTCGAAAAATAAATTAAGTAATCCATAAAACAGTTTTGTATTTAATGAAAAACATCCAACACTAATTTAAACAATTAGTATGGCCAATTTAAAAATATTGTGTTTTAAAAACTTGTTCAATGTCCCACATTCTATTTCCTCAAAAAATTTCAATTAACACATAATATAATTATACTCAGAATCGTTATGACTTCACCCATATTGTTTAAAAGAATTATGTTTCTTTTCAATTCCTTCCCTTTTGTATTTAAGACAAAATCCAATGAACACACAGTCATACTGCTTCAACTCTCTTTAGCATAAAAACATCAACCACTTCCCATAATTTAACTTCTCAAATCAAACATAGACATGGGTCTTTCCAGAGTTGGACAGACTCTTTTAAAACATGCCAGATCCCATTCCTTTGATAAATTTAAAAATTAAATTTGCAATAAAACCATACTTTCAAAACCCTATTCTTATCTTTGATGGTGCAATAAAACCAAATGATGAACGATGTATATAAATCATACATAGTAGACAACCAAGCCACAATTATCAAATTTTCAAGTTGCAATAATCCCGATCGGGAAAAATAAACACAACAACAACAACCACCACTTCAATCTTTACCACGTTGTAGGAACACACAGACCAATGCATAATGCAAAGAGGCATCTCAGTGACTGTACATATCCAATTACTCCCAATAAAACCATTAAAACAATGCTAAGTTATTGATTCAACTGTCATAGTAAAAGAATGCAGTGATGTTTCCCCTTGGTTAAGGAAGAAAGGGAAGATTAAGGAAAGAAGGTGAAGCATGAACTGTGTCCAAGGCATATTGACTAATATAGGGTCAAAGTGGTCAAAGAAGAAGAAAATAAGGAGTGAAGTAAGGGAAAATGAGTCATTGGATGACGAGATTGAGGATGATAGATCATCAAGGAAGATGGATCGTGGACAACTCAGCAAGTGAAAGAAGAAATCAATGAGTTCTTTGGATCACCTCACAGGAAAGAAGGAAATATAGGCTAGAAAATCCCTGAAAACGCGGGTCAAGTTGATATAGGGTTTTGACACCTAGACTTTGTCATGTAATGTAAAAATAAATATCGAGAAGAGTGAGAGTCATTCATCTTGTGGTATTATTGCTAGTGTTGTCAAGGAGAGAAGTATAGAGACATAACTTTATTGAGTCTGTATTGTAAGATTTTTAGTTGGGTGCGAAGATCAACCCTATAGCTGGGTGCGCAGGGAGGGGAGATAGAGAAGAGAGAGAGATATGCAAGCTAAATGCACAGATATAATTGTATGTTTTCACATAATATATCAAGGAATGCAGTTCTGTGGACGTAGCCCTAGGGAGAGGGTGAACCATGTATATCTTGTTGTTCTGTGTGATTGATGTTGTGTTCTTTTGATTTATGTTATCCTGTTAATGCATCATTGTGTTATTTCTGGGACATAGCTCGTGCGGTAGGCCTAAGGGAGATAAATAATAACTAGATATTTGTGTGTTGTTCCTTTGAGTCCACTTTCATTTCCTCTGGTTGTAGACACCTGTGTCCTGCAACCCCATATCGCTATTTTGGGTGAGACTTCATCTGCTCCGCAGGTATTGTCGAAAGGGCTAGTAGTTAAGGTTTTTTGGTGCATTGTTGAAATGTTGAACTTTGGGTCTGCCCCTACGCCAACAAATGGTTCTGTTACCAAGTCTGGGATATTCTTGAGGGAATGTCAAGGTGGTTTCGATCAAAAACAAAGATTCAAAAGTGGATAGAAGAACAAGAGAATGACTTTGCCAAATATTATAACAAGAACCCTATCTTGAGTAAAGAGGATTGATTGGGAAGGTATATATTTATTGATATACATGAGATTATCTTTGGAGGAATTCATAAAGAGCTATACATGTGGTTAGTCAAACTAGCAGATACCCAGTTTGAGATCAGATTTAGACCACCTGTAGTTTGGATGTCGACGTTGATCACGAAGGTCAAGAGAGTTGATAACATCATGTCAAGAGTAGTATACCACTAGTTTGATAACACTATTGGAGGGTACATTACCGAGTTTTCTATTGACAGAGTAGAGTCATATAGCCAAGCAGAGAGGTATTTATTTAAAGGACCTAAAGGAAAATTTCTACACTTTTTGAAGTTGAAAATTAAGATGTTATTGCATGAGAAGAAAATCTTGAAGATACAGTAATTGGTTGGATTGAAGAGCTAATGTTCAAAAAATAAAACAGTGACAATGACACAGAGGTAGGACATACACGCAGTGGGAGAACCTTCAAAGAGGTTCCTCTAGTGAACTTGTTTGAGAAGAGCCACACACCACTAGCACAGGATGAAGGGTTCTACAATGTAGAAGAATAATATATATTGAATGAGGAACAACCAAAATCCGTCGGAGCAGAGGAAGAGAAGACTGAAGAATCTCATTGATAAGAGTCAGAGATTTCAATAACTACACTGACTATCGAAGTAAGTACTATTACTCCTCTTGTTGTTTTAGCAGCATTAAGTAACCAGAGTAGTTAGAGTTACCAGAGCACTCAGAGAACTATTACCAGTAGTTCGACACATACTTAGTCAAGAAACCTATGAAGATCTATGGAATATGAAATGAGGCTACCTTTCTTTAGGGGAGATAGATTTGAAGATCCTAATCATCATTGGTTTTTATGTGAGGCTCTATGGAGTATTAAGAAATTCAATGATGAATACATTAAGAGAGATCAGTTTAGTACTACCCTGAGAGAATGCGCACTGAGATGGTACATGAAGTTTGTTAACGGAGTTGCACAACCTAAAACATTGAACGAGATTAAGACAACGTTGAGTGTAGAATTCGAGAAACCCAAGTCAGAGTCGCAGTGCATTACCGAACTAAAAGAAATTAAGAAGAAAGTAGCTGAACCTGTTTGGGAGTTTGATCAAAGGTTTAAGACCTTGACAGACTGATTGGGTTTTCATATCCCAGACGAGAAAAAGAAGGAATGGTTCATTGCTTCCCTCTTGCCACACATCAGAGTCCCTCTGATGCAACAGAAGGTTTCTTCGCAGGCTGAGGCATTGGAGATCACCATGAAACTAGAATCATCCCCTATTGGAGAATCCAGCTCAGGTATGAGTCAAATTTTGAGTCATCTAACTAGCTTATCTCTACAGGTCAAATATATGAACAAAGACAAGGGAAAATATAACAAAGATGAGATCTGGTGTATCAGATGTAAATCAGAGGGCCATGAGAAAGAGCATTGTCCTCTATTTCATGAGTACTTGGCCTTGAGGGATTTGATCCCTTTGAAGAAGGTTACTCTACCCTAGTGCGATGTATGTAGAAATAAACATTGCCCCAATGAATGCTATTACATGCAAAAATATGTCCAGACACCTACAAACCTTTACTGCACATTTTGTAAATTTGTGGGGCACGATGAGAAAAATTGTAGGGCTTATGACCTCTTGCATGAAAGATCAAGAGATACATATAGGATTCAAGGTAAAGTACAATAGGAAGGAAATGCTATGAATTTTAACTCTCCGGGAAGAGGAAAATTCACCCCTCGCATTGGATTCAAAGGAAGAGGATGAAGAGGAGGCATGGGTCAAGGTCGAGGTCAGATCATTTTTTATAACTGCGCACAACTATTAAACTTGGCAAGGGACTATCAGAACCCTTGTACCACTTGCAGCTACTGCAACTCATTTGAACATGTCATTGAATATTTCCCTGTGTTGTTAGCCAAGCTTCAAGAGGGACAAGGAGGAAACCAGATAGTACAATTAATCTCAGCAGAACCTCACGGAGAGGACCCCAGATTTGTTATCACTAGACGAGTCATTGTTACAGGAGAACACAGAGTGACCCTAGAAAATGCTACAGAAGAATCAAGGGTCAAAAGAGCTACAGAGAATACACAAGTGTTTGATCTGAGGGAAGAAAAACAAACATTTGAAGAGGTGAGAAAATAATTTGGAAGAGATCAGGCTTCTTCATCAAAGACACAACTAGAAGTGAGAGAATGTGGAATGCCTTTGGAAGTTGATTAGTCTGCATCACCTAGAGAAGGAAAAGAGGTAAGTAACCTTATGGAATTCTTATGTACTTACATTAATCTGATTAAGGATGAATGATATATACAAGAAATACACAATTTGATCAGATAGTATGGGATAGGTAGGATAACTTCTCTGCTAAAAAAAAGTAGTACATCAAGTATCCAGAAAGAGAAGGACAAATAAGTAACTACACCTTAATGCTCAGATTGGAGATTATGTGGTCCTCGACTTAGGGTCAGAAGTCAATATTATGATAAAGGAGACCTGGAAACTGATCGGAAAACCTAAGTTAATTTACTCACCTATCAGGCTTAAGATGGCCAATCAGCAAGCAATAAGCCCCTTTGGAAGACTGGAGCATGTCCCTGTGGACATCGACGGGGTAAGAAAATTTATGGATTTCGAGGTGATTGAGATAGTTGATGATAGTTTTTCTTATCTTTGGTTATTAGGAATTGATTGGGCTTTCAATAATTCTACTATTGTTGACTTAAAGAAAATAATAATGACATTCGAAGGTGATGGAATTAAGGTCATTGCACCTCTAGATCCTGATGAAGGTCATAGATACACAGAATGCATCAGAGAAGAAGACCATTCTTATGAACTAGAGAACATATATAAATTGATAGCAAAGCAACATGATTACATTAATCCTACAATAGATGGGAACTTAAGCTGGTGAAGTGACAACACATGCTCATTAGATTTGGAAGAAGAACTAGAGTACTAGAAAAACAAAATGTATGAATTTTATACGAGAAGGTGTGCTAGATTGACCAGTGAAGTTCGTTGGATTGGCACAGAAGTAAGAAATATGCCCACAATTGATGGTTTAAATCATTTATAAACATTCTTGTCATAATTTGAATAAATTGTACCAGTACAACAACGACTGTTGGCACTGGATGAAGATTTAAAAGAAACATTAGCAAGATGGTGGGGAACACATAAGAATAACCTCGCGTACTGGGTGCAATGTCTCACTTTGATGACAGTGCACTTTTCAGAACAAGACGAAGGGTGAAAAGTTTGATACACAGGTCAAATCTATCCGAAGGACCATGTGCGAAGTTGTGAGGAGGCCTAGAGAAACATCCATCAAGTGTAGTGGGTGCATAAATTCATCAACACTTTGGACACAATGCCTATTAATTGGTATCTTCAAGAAAAACCGCGCCTCACCACTTCAGATTGGTACTGTATGACTCATAAATTTGTAGCTACATTTTTATTTGAGAGTCAATACCCCTCAGTAGATCAATCTTTACAGGTTGTAAGACAAAAAGTCTTTGAGGAGGCACCTAACCTCCCTTTAGAGAAAGAAGAAGATGAATGGACAACACCACTTCAGAAATTGCAAGGATGTTACAATATCAATGTTGATGAAGGCGATGATCCTAAGAATGTGAACACTGCAGAGACAGAAGGACAGAGAGATGTAGAAGGAACAGTATTTGAAATACCTTTTATTGGACAACCAATCAAAATAAATAAAGTTAATATTGGAACAGAGAAATCACCTAAGATCACAAACGTTGGAGATTATTGGGATAATGCTACTATTGAAAAGATCACAAAACTATTGCATGAGTATCAGGACTTGTTTCCAACCAAGTTTACCAACATTAATGGAATTAAAGGGCCCATGGGAGAGATGAAAATCCCCTTGAAACCAGATGCAAAGCAAGTCAAGCAGAGACCTTACAGACTGAATCCCAAATACAAGCAGAAAGTCAAGATTGAATTAGACAGAATGTTGGAAGCAAGAATCATAGAACCTGTGGAAGAGTCAGAATGGATTAGCCCTATGGTGGTCCAAGATAACAAGACATGAGAGATCGTAATTTGTGTATACTTGAGGAAACTGAATGATGCATATTTACATGATCCATTCCCTACACTGTTTACTGACGAAGTGTTGGATAATGTGGGAGGACAAGAAGTTTACTCCTTCACAGATGGATTTTCAGGTTATCACTAGATCAAGATTGCTGAGGAAGATCACCATAAGACCACATTTGCAACAGAATGGGGATACTACCAATACACAATGATGCCTTTTGGATTGAAGAATGCACCAACCATATTTTCTATGGTGGTGGTCGAAGAATTCAAGGATTTTTTACATAAATTTCTGGAAGGATATTTTGATGATTGGACTGTTTTTAGCTTATTGCAAAATCATTTTGAATGTTTAAGACTACTGTTGGATAAGTTCAGACAATGTCAGATTTCCCTAAACCTGAAGAAGTGCATCTTATTTTCACCCTTTGGAGTGTTGCTAGGCCATATTGTGTGTAAGCAGGGGTTGTTGGTATATCCTTCCAAGATTTCCATTATTATTGATCTACCCCCTTCTACTTTAGTAAGACAGTTGTGCACTATGCTGGTGTTGGGCTCTAAATATTTCCTAAAAACAACCTTAGTTTAACATTAATTTATCAACCCAAGGATTAGTCTTTTATCTCAAGAACATCAGCAAAGTCTATGCATATAGCTTATAGAGGCTAAAATCATGTAGCTAAAGAAAACCCGAGTTTATCCACAATCAAGTTCCTCAAATGTTCATTTAAATATTCTAAGACTAAGATCTTATTTAACATAATTGAAATCCAATTACTAACATGTGAATGAAAAGGAACTAGATAATCTGTTGAATTCATTTAACTAAGAACCAATGATTGAATCTAAGTAAAAGACTTGCATAATTAACTATTAACTATGCATCAAATTGTTGGAAAGGAAATAGAAATTTACTCTAATGGAAATAAACAACAACTGTAATCTAATAAAAAAAGACAACAAATACAACTGAACTGAAAGGAACAACAATTGTAACTTTAACTGAAAGGAACGGCAAGTGTAATCTATTTGAAAGGAACTATGAATGTGAATCTAAGTAAAAGGAACAATGCATATGAAAACATGAGGAGCTGTCAAGAAACAAACTACAGTAATGGAAATTGGAATCAACAATCATTAACATTCAAGGAAATGTCTATCTTCTGTATGAAAAATAGTATGAAACCATTAACATGCTTATGCATTCATATTAACTACTGTGAGAGAGAATTTAATCTCAAAACATAAATCAAAATGATACAATTACAGCTGAAATAGTAGTTCCTTTAGACTGGGCCGTTGGTCCTTAGAAGCACTTCTACTAAAAACTCAGTATGTAGAAATGGTGAAAATGATCAAAGATTTTATTAACTTCATAGCTGGTGCATCATTCACAAAAGTTGCTTGGGCAGAGTAACTCTGAGTCTGAATACTTGAACGCAATTCTTCGATTGTCTTTCAGGATCTATTATCCTCTATATATACAATAATCTAAGTAAATCAATCCATCCTAAGGATCGGAAGATCCTCAGGATTCCTTTACTATTATATAGTTACAATATAGAAAATCAAATCATCTTTAAAACCTCTTTGTGCCAAAAGTCCTTAACCTCTAATAACTCACGCATATTCAAGATTTCCTTTGCTATTTCAGTTTTGAAAATATTTATCCAATCCTATAATAGAATCAAACAATTCCAATCGTATTTTAGAATCTATTCAACATAACTTCAATAATATCACTAGAAGACATATTAATCATTTTCTATCCTATTTATCCCTAATTAATAAAAAAGTCAATCAAGATTGTATCATGAACTATGGGAATAAGGAGGATATTTGTACCTTTTTCATAACCCAACATACCCCCCCATATTACCTTCTTTCATGTCCTCATGCAAGCTGAGATCTTACATGTAGAGCAGTGATGCTGTAAGGAGGGAAAGTTGGTTCACGAGGTCTCCTGAACCCATTACTTCTTTTGAGCTCTTCAAAAGCAACATCCTCCCTTTTCTTGTTAATTTGATAATCCTTCTGGTAACTTTATGGAGGAAACCAAAGGATAGGGGGATTATACCTACACCCAATCCAAGTAGGTCCTTCCTCCAAGAATAGGTGAGAATACCTTTCCACTATGTAGGTAGCTGCAAATAAATTCCTGAACCTAAAGGGTTCCCTACTTTTGACTTCATTGGAGGATGTATCCCATCTCACCTTAGAAGCAACAAGAGCTTCTTATTTGAGTTCTATAAAGTATATGATGCCTAAATGGATAAAATATCAATGGATGGGGGCTAGAGAGTCTCTGAACCCCTCCATTTTCATAAAGGTTCTATGTCACATAATGGCTATAAAGGACTTTAGGGGCTCTCCTCTGATCCAGAGATCTAACCCTATTTCCCTCTTTATAAAATTCTTGTGGGATTTTCCTCATCTGACTTGGTTCTTAGTGAAGGAAAGGAATGCCTGGAACTGAATGTCTCCAATGAAGGGACCAGGGTTATTTTTCTTGTCATCTTCCAAAATGAAATTATGGAAGTATAATTCACATAGAAAATATTGTACCTTCTCTTCCTTCTCTCTAAAACATGAAATGAAGTCAGGGACAATGGAAAATGTAATTGTCTTACCTGCTCTAATGTATTTTACCCTTAACAACAGGAAACATTCCAACAAGAATAGGGTATAATTGGTGGTGGGGGATTTGCAGTTGATTGCATCAAAGTAAACATCACAAATATCCTTGATTTGCTCCAAATATTTTTCAAATTGGCTTTGCATTTTATTAATATTCTCTTGGGCTCTGGTGAGCTCAGCATATGTTTCATTTTCTATTGCTGAAATATCCTTCAATTTTTTAACAACCTTTTGATGTTCATCCCTAGTGATCATTTCTTCTCTGGATTGAGTCAATGTCTGTTGTGCTTGTACCATCTTTTCCTTTAGCCTACCAATAATAGCATCATGTTCCCGAGATTGAGTGGCTTGATATTCTTCTATAGTGCCCATATCATATCTGGATTGAGTTAATGCTTGTTGGGATTGTATAAGCTCTTCTTCCAGTCTATCAATGATAAAATTATGTTCCTGAGATTGGAATGCTTGATGTTCTACCATAGTCATCAATTCATTTCTAATTTGAATCAAGCTTTTTTGGGAGTGTATCAATTCTTCCTCCAATCTCCTAATGGTGACATGTTTCTCAAGGGATTGATATATTTCCTCTGAGACTAGGGTATTTGTCTGTACCTCAACATCAATAGTTTATAAAGGAATTACTTCCTCATTCTGAGCTACTGAATCCTCTACTGTTATCTCTTCAGGGTCTGTCTATGTTCCCACAGATTTTGTAGTGGCTTCTCTTTTAGGAAGAGGGTTTCTTCCTTGCACTATGGCCCTTTTTTTTTTCTTTCTTTGGTGGGCCTTATCTGCTTGTTCGAGTTGATTTCTTAATTCTTTAATAATTTATCTGAGTTTGCCAACCTTCAGTTTTAATGCTTCAATTTTTTACCCTTTCTCTTTAACATCTTGTTCTTCTTTTTCATATTTCTAATTCTCTTATGGATTTTTCCTGCTTTCTGTTTGTGAGGGGTCTCAAGGTCTTCATTCTGATCAACAGGTAGTTGTTGTTCTGTTCCTTCCAAGTGCTCTGTGTATTCTAGAGGGCTTCTTGCCTCAGGGTGAGGTTCTTCATGTGCTGTGTCCTCTGGGAATTCCATTTCAATATCAGGGAAGTTTTCAACAAGTTTTGAAGAAGAGGCTCCTTCTTGGTATTCTTTTGATTTATCTATGTCAATTGAGGCCCCTAAGCTACCTAAAACCTTAGCTATTTCTACCGCATATCTTTTCAAAAGAATTTCTATCATATTCTCTAATGTTGGTTGGGTGTCTTCTTGACTATTTCCCTATGAATATTGTTCTATGTGCTCAATATCCTAGACATTTTCCTATAAGGAATACTCTATTATGTCCTGAATTTATTTAGGTTGTTTTGTTGTGTCCTGGATTTATTTAGGGTTTCTTGTCCATCTTCTTCTCCTCATTCTCTCAATGGGGGTTTTAGGAGAAACTGTTGCTCTTTTTCTCTTTCTGGTTAGTGCCCCTGCTTGTGAGGTTTGAGCTTCTGTCTGTGAGGTCTGAGCCACTGTTTGTGAGGTATGAGCCTCTGCCTGTGAGGTCTGAGCCTCTATAATTTGGACAAGGTCTACCTCGACTTCGGGTTGAGGAGGTGGAACTTATATTTTGGTAGTGGTGTCCCCTTCCTGTATCTCTTCAATTTCTTGTGATGGATTTTCATGGTATAATTTAGGTTGTCCTAGTTGCATAGGTCTATTGGTCCCAATAAGATCACCCCAGGTTAATTGTTTTTTACTCTGAGCTTTACTTACTATCAGTTTAACTAGTTCATGGTGGTTGATGATAGTAACATGATCCTTGGACTTATGTGTTATGACGACAACCTCATGTAACATGGCATTTTAGAAAAAAAGGTAGATTGATTACTAACCTTTGTTTGAGTGTCACTAGCAGTTTGTGGTGGCATGGTTGGATTACATTGTATCGCCCATCACAGGTGATGTACCTCTGAATTACTCTTGCCATTTCTTTCCATGGTTCACTGAGGGTGTTGGGGTTAAGCCCCTTTCCTTTTTTATCCAATTCCTCTCCAGGGTCTACGAAGGATTCTACAACTTCTTTGAGCCTTGTATATCCTCATGTCCACTGAATGCCTGAGTTAGGGAGACATGTAACCTCTAATACAATTTCCAGAGTAACTAGAATTTGTATATCTCGAACCATGGAGATTTCTCCCTTCAAATTTTCAAAGAATTCAAGCGTGATGTTCGTATCATAGCCTTGCAACTAGTTGAAATACTCCGTCCACCCCAGACAGTGTAGAAATTCTTTGGCCTGCTCAATTACCTGTAGTAATGTTGGTTCCCTACGCACACTTCGGCCGCCCATCGTTCTATGACAAAATGAGAACGATTATCGTTCCTGGTTGCAGACTTGGTTAGACCATCTTGGAGGAAATATTACCAAAAATAGAAAATATCAGAGAATGGCAAGTGTATAAAAATGTGGGTTTTCCATTTATTACAATCATTACAATCTTATCGGAAAATGTGTTGAACGTACACTCCCCTCATTATTGTATAGGTCGACCTCGACCGTCAGCATAGGGAAAGTAATGAGTGTAGGTATTTCCGGTGAGAGGTAATAATTGCACTGTCGCCGCCGATGGGGGTCAATCATGTATAATTTTCAAAAAGAATATTAACGATAATCATTATACCTTAGTCCTTTTTTTTTGTGGGAAATTCGAATTTATTATACCTATACTCAAAAAACATTTTAAGGATAAATAAGCCTAATTAAATCTATTCATTTAAAAATATTCCACATATCATAATGTTGTTACTTTTCCCATTTTTATTGAATACAACCGAAGTGATAGCCCCGTTATTGAGTAAAGGAAATCTAGAGACACATAGAAACTTGGTGTTTTTAAGATAAACTTCCATACCACAGGCAGAGCCACTGCTACCAGCAGGCGTCCATAGCCTCGACAGGGTTTCCTTTTAACCCATAGATGAGCCCGTATCCTTAATAAAAATTTAAATCATCTTTTCCTGACAAAACCACTGTCCTAGTTTGGTAGCCAGATGATGATAATGCCACTCACTAGATTGTAACTTAAGTTAACAAGCCAACTCATGATGAGACCCCTTGTCCTTTGAAAAACATAATTTCAAAGGCCATTTCCCTGGTGTGGTAGCCATAGTGGGAATGTCACTTATGTTATTATCCTATGATCATGGTAGGTTGGCTCATGATGAGATCCCCTATTCTTTGTGGGAGAAGTTTATTACTTATATTTATTTGTTTTGTTTTCCTTCTT
>JZKD02S2087944.1:233326-263784 GCA_000966675.3 Picea glauca
TTAAGAGTAAGGGATGGTGTAAAGAAGTGTAAGGATGCCAAGTAAAAGTATGTTGAAGAATCCTTATTATAATATGAGGGAAAATTATCATTTAAGTATAGTGTATGTATATAGGGAAATGAAACGAATTATGGTGGTTACTGGTTATGAACAAGTTTTAAGATATTTCAAAGAAATTAATCCAAAAACAATTTGATAAGGTATGAGATATAGGCCACAAAATAATGACAGATCGTTGCAATGATACTTAGAAATAACGCTAGTGAAAATTATTTAATGAAAGTCATACCCCAAAGGAATGACTAGATTTTTAACAACAATGAAGGAAAGGAACGATAACAATCACGCGAAGGGAATGACAATAAGGAAGAATGCAGAAGGGGCAGTAGTTGTTCCTTTAAAAGGACAGGAATTCATGCGAAGGGACCAACAATTGTTATTTTTAAATGAACAACAACAATACTCAAAGGAACAACAATTGCAAGAAGGACAACTGTTGTTCCTTTCAAATGAACAACATCGATACTCAAAGGAACAATATTCGTGAGAAGGAACAACAGTTGTTCCTTTCAAATGAACAACAACTATACTCAAAGGAACAACGATCATGCAAGGGAACAACAATTGTTAATTTTTAACCATCTGAATGGGTAATTTTGGAAACTTCCCATGGAAATATTTTTTTGTTGAATCTAAGGTTGATTAGTCATCAACTAAATTCATTCAATTATTATAGGTCAGTTTATTTCATAATCGAGTATTGGATGGTTTGTTGATGTAATGAGTTCATTATAGTTGTCTGATTATTGCTGCGGAGCATGACATGTTCATTTTTCTGTGAAATATTAGGTCCGTGTGATAAGATAAAGCAAGAGTGCGGAACAGAAAAGAGTGTTAATTGTGTTGATTACAATTATCCTCCCTATTTCTCAAAAAAAATGAAAAGAAAAAGAAAAAATAACACTTAATGAAATCTACAAAAACTATATACAGTATGTATAGTGTCAATAAAATTCATCATTTATGGAGTTGGGGTGGCTGGGTTACCTTCCCAGCCAACCAAAATTTGAATGGTAGGATCCTTACTTCCTGGTAGAAAGATTCTTTTGAAGGAGGATGATGGTAAAGTCGTAGCCAGTTCCCATTAAATAGAAATGGAGATCCAGACCTGTCTATGGTGCTTAAAGTGATCGTGCCATTATCATGGACTTCATCAATTTCATATGGTCCCAACCACCGTGTCTATAATTTTCCCAGAAAATCCTGGAATATGGAGTCATAGAGAAGCACCCAATCACCCTTCTTGAATGATTTCTTCTTAATATGCTTGTCATGCCAGGCCTCTCTTTGTCGTTGAATAACAACTATGCGCTCCACAATAGATAGGAGTGCTTCATCCAACTCATTCAGTAACTGAAGGCATTGTTTATGTGCTTTTGTTAGATCTAGTCCAATTTCTTGGGCCATCCTTAGGGTCTTAATCTCAAGCTTGATTGGGAATATGGGTTCTTTACCATAGACTAGGTGATAAGGATAGTAGCCAGTGGTGTTACGCCATGTTGTGCGATAAGCCCATAAGTCATTTGAGATCTCAGTAGCCCAATTTCGCCAGTTTGTTGAGACAATCTTTGTCAGGATTGCCTCCAGGACCTTATTTTCTCTTTCTACTTGCCCGTTTCCCTATGGGTTGTATGGAGAAGTAACTCTGTGCTTAATATGATAATTTTCCAGGGTGGCGTTGATTCTATGGGCTGTAAATTGTGATCCTCCATCAGTGATTACTTCCCTGGGTAGTCCATAGTGTACAAATAATTTGAAACAAAATTTGATGACTACCTCTTCTGTTGCATATGGTATCACTTCTGCCTCTACCCATTTGGTCATGTAGTCCGTTGCCACCAGAATATAGGCCTTCTGATTTGACTTTGGATTGAAGGGGCAAACTAAGTCTAGTGCCCATATCTCAAATGGTTCTGTGACTACTTGTGCTTTCAAGGGAATTTCATCAGCCTGACTTGGTTTTCCCATCCACTGACAACTGTCGCAGGTTTGGACGTATTTATTCACATCTCTGAATATTGGGGGCCAATAGTACCCCATTTGTAAAATTTTGTGTCTAGTCTTGCGGTCTACAAAATGCCCACCATAGGGTTCATCACATCCTACCTTGAGTATTTCATTGGTTTCGTCATCTCGTACACATCTGTGGATATGAAGATCAACTCCTGTGTGGAAGAGATATCCACTGATCCAAGAGAATGGTGCGCTACGATGGACGATCAATTTTCTTTACCTTGATGATATATGTGTCATTAATCTTCCCGCTTCCAGATAATTTTCCACATCAATGTACCAAGGTGTCTTTGTGGTAACGACAAACATAGGCTCATCTGGGAGTTGATCTTCAACTGTTAAGAAGTCATCTGTTTTGGGTATGCGGGATAGGAAGTCTACGACAAGATTTTCTCTCCCAGGTCGATCTTTAATGGTGATGTCAAATTCCTGCAATAGTAATAACCACCGAGTGACCTGTCCATTAGTAATTGGTTTATTAGCTAGATATCTAATAACAGAATGATCAGTATACAAAATAAATGGATAGCCTATTATATAATGATGAAATTTATTGATGGTGTGTATAATAGCTAATAATTCTTTTTCTGTTACTGTATAATTAATTTCAACTGGAGTAAGATTCTTGCTAATGAAATAAATAGCGTAGGGTTTCTTGTCTTCTTCCTGTCCAAGGACAACACCTATACAAATATCTTATGCATTGGTGGATATGTGAAATGGTATTTTCCAATTTGGTCCCCTCAACACCGATGCTGTCGAGATCAACTTCTTGGGTCCTGCAAATGCCACATCACACTTTTTAGACCACTAAAACTCCACATTACTAGTCAAAGCATGTAAAGGTGAAATGGTTCTTGCAAAATTTTCCATAAATCTATGATAGTATCCAAAAGCACCAAGGAAACTACGTACCTCAGTTTGTGTGTGTGGTGTAGGTAGATTAAGGATTACCTCTATTTTTGTTGGATCTACTCTAATTCCATCTGCAGAAATATAATTCCCTAGTACTACACCTTATGTCATCATCATGTGACATTTTTCATGGCTTAAACATAACCTGGTAGCAATGCACCATTCTAGTAACTTCTCCATATTATTTAGTGCTTGATCGAAGTCATCACCATAAGGCGTGAAATCATCCATATAAAATTCAAGGCCTTTGCTTATCAGATTGTTGAATATGCTCAGGATGGCCCTTTGGAATGTGGTTGGAGAATTACATAGGCCAAAGGGAAATACTCTGTATGCAAAGGGACCCCAGGGGCATGTGAATGTAGTTTTATATTGATCTTCTGGGGCAATCTAGATCTGATTGTAGCCACTAAAATCATCTAGGAAGGAAAAGAATTTCTTTCCTACCAAAGTATCTAGGACCTGATCGATGAAAGGTAAGGGGAAATGATCCTTTTGAGTGGCTTTGTTAAGTTCCCTGTAGTCAACACAGATTTTCCATTTCCCATTTTTCTTTGTGATGATCACTAATGGGGAAACCCACCAACTATCTAAGATAGGATATATAAAATCTGCGTTCAACAAATTTTGTAATTCTTTCTTAAAAAATATCCCTGAGATGGGGATTCAGTCTTCTTTGTGGCTGTCGGATATGTCGAGTGTCTTTCTCAATATAAATGTGGTGTGTGCAGAGTTGCAGATCAATACCTTTCATATCAGATTACTCCCATGCAAAAGCTTGCTGGTATTTAGAGAGGACTTGAATTAGCTTTTGTTTTTGTTTCTCATCTAAATTGGCATTGATGTTCAGAGACCTCCCTAGTGCAATCTCAATGGATTTGCTGTTATGAACAGTTGTAGTTGGGATTTGTTGTTCCAATAAATCTTCCAACGAGTCTCCCCATGCTTCACAGTCTAGAACATTTTGGAGCATCTGGCATGTTGGGTTACCTATGGTGGCTGGGCTATTAATAAACCCATTGATTACGTCATCCTCTAGATGGTTCTTAAGTCTAAGGGCTTCTTCTAGCGTGAGAGGGGCTTGTAAATCCTTTTCTGGATATCATGGTGGTGGTAATTGTGGATATACAAAAGTCGGGCTTGTCTTGGCAGGAGGATATAAGATGAGATTCTTTATGACACCTCCTCTAGCAATTTTCATATTACCCATTCGACATCCTATGTACGTGTCGAATGTTATGAGCCATGGTCTTCCCAGTATCAATGGATGACCTTCAAGTCCACTTCTTGGGTTGATGATGAGGAAATCTGCTGGATATTCCCAAGAGTCAACTGAGATTTCTATATAATGTAATGTGCCAACTGGCCAAACCACCGATCGATCTACCAATTGTAACATAATTGGGGTGGTTTTGAAGGATTCAAAACCCAAGGTATTGCAAGTGTCCATAGTCAGGATATTGATGGTCGCTCCCAAATCAACTTGTGTATTTGGAAAAGAAAAACCATGGATCTGAATTGTTACTATGGGATTCCCTGGATCTGCATATTTGATTGGATCTTGTTTTCCAAGAATTAGATTAGACAAGGCTCTTACTATGCGAACTGTTGATGATGAATTTTTGATTTTTCTAACAAGCTTCCTCCCACATAGTTCCTTGATTTTTTTTGCATAAATTGGAATATCTTGTAGAGCCTGCAAGAGTGGAATCTTGACATATAAATTCTTGAGTTCCCCTACAATGTTGAAGTTGGGATATATGACAGGTTTTTATATCATCAATATTTCGGGAAATGGAGGGGAAGGAGTTTCATCCTTATGAGGGCCTTGTGATTCGATTGTCTTTCCCCCTTGCTCGATTTCTTCCTTTATTACCATAGTCGAGGGTGTTATTGCTGATTGTTTTTCATTCTCCTTCTCTTGGGAAATGTTATTTTCTTTAGGAGATATTGTACACCCCGATCTCAACCAGAGTTCGTTGCACCCTACCGAGATGGTTTCCCCTTCCCCATTCTCCATAATCTGGACAAGTTGAGCCGATCTATTATTAGGATTTGGGTGAGGTTAGGTTGGTGGTTGGGGGAACAATTGCAATTGAGGGTTTTGGGGCTATTGGAGTGGATCTTACAACGTGGGTTGGGTTTGAGGGGTCATCCCCATGGGTTGATTTTTTATCCCCATGGGGCACTGCCAATTCTGGTTCCAATTTGGATTTTGGGCAGTCATGTTGGGAAACTGAGAAGGGTAGGGATTATTTGATTTTTTTCAGGATGAGGTGGGGTATTGAGAGTTAAGGCAGGTAGGATGTGTAGTTTCTTGATTATGCCAGACAGGATTTGCAACGGGCTGGTTTGGCCAAGTGGGATTTGCAGGTATGTATTGGTGGGGATGCTAGTTCTGATTAGTAAATGGTTGGCCCTTCCATGCATTACCATAATTTTGCTGCTGATTATATTGTCCAAAAAAGAAAGAGGAAGGGTCTTGTAGTGTATTTGGAGGCCGGGTCTACCATTGATGACACTGACTCATCAGATATAATGGTTATGTCTCTTCTTCTGCTTCTCTGAAGACAAATTTCAGTCCAGGGAGTGATGGGCATTGTTCTGTGTCATGATCCTTGGCGCAGATAGTGCAAACCCGAACCACATTCAAAGTAAAATCCCTTGGACCATGCTTTCTTTTGCATCTGTGGAAAAATATGGCCAAAGTCTGTTCTTATTCTATTTTTTTTTGTTTGGCTTGCAATACATCCAATTGTGTAGTCAAAGTGCTCAGAATATATGTTTTGAAATTTTCTAAGAGATTACCAGCTTCAGCTCACGTAACACCCCGCTGGTAGTATTGTTATTTCTGGTGAGGGAAGTCTGCATTCCTGATCTGGTCCATGTGCTTCCTCGTGAGCACCTGATACACATTGAATGATGTTATCATAAGTTTATTGATAAATGTCACCCTTCCCCATTAGATTCAATGTTTCTACCCATTCATTCTTCATACCTTTAATTAGAGTTTCTTTAAGTACTTCACCTGGTAATGTACCATAAGGTGATATTTGTAAATTATACTGAAATATCTCAACATATTCTTCTAATGATTCATTTTCTTTTGCAGTCATTTGAAGGATTTCATCCTTTAGGTCTCTGGCTCTACAATAATCCTGATATTTTTTCAAGAAGGCCTGTTTCATCTCATCCCATGAGTTTATAGTTTTACCTCCTAATCCCATAAACCAACGTAGAGATACCGTTTTCAAAGTGGAGGGGAGCAATTTTAATTTTTGGGGTTCAGAGGTGTAATCATACCCAATACATAGGACATCAAATTCGAATAAGAATGTGTTCGGGTCTTCTGACATCAATCCATGGAAGGTTGGCAGGTTCTATAGGGGGATTATCTTCATGGGGGCATTGGCGATTGGATCAACTATCGAATATTCCAATGTGGAAGTATGGGGACGTTGTTGATTTGGTTGTGTCATTTGATCGAAAATGTGCCAGAAATATTAAGGAGTTTCTTGATTCGAGTTTTCTATTCGAGGTGGTTGATTATTTGATCCTCTAGGGGATTCAGTTGCACTCCCTCTATCTGGTATTTTAGGTATGCCTTCTTCTTTCATAGAATATTTAGGATCATGGGGTGGTGATGGATTTGCCTTGTCAACCTTGTTGGTTTCTCCTTCTCCTTCCTCCAGATTACGAGAATTTCCCTCTTCTGAAGGGTTGAGAGGTGGAATATCTGTGCTCTGAAAGATTTTCTTAGTCCCTTTAGTTTTGCTGTGAATCTTAGCATGGGATGCAGTTGGTGAGACTGCTACCTGAGGTGTTCAGGTAGATCCTTTCCTAGGTCCAACCGAAGCTTGATATTTGGCTTTTCGGATGATGTCGTCTATGAAATTACTTCTCCCAAGGAGCACCGGGCCCTGGGATTTGGTAATTTTTGGTGGGGGTTTTGGTTTTTCAAGATCTTTCTTCTTAGTCATACAAACTTCATGCAAAACTAAATTCAAAAAGAAAACACCTATGCAACATCTTAATGCGTCAACTAGAGGTAGGTGTTGGCATAAGCATATTACTTATTGCCTGTGTAGGTTCTTACCTTCCGTATTCAATACCTCGTCCTCTAGGGACACAATCTATGCTACCTTTGAAATTCTCCCCGACAACGGCGCCAAAATGTTGGGCTCTAAAGATGTCCTAAAAACAGCCTTAGTTTAACATTAATTTATCAACTTGAGGATTCGTCTTTTATCTCAAGAACATCAGCAAAGTCTATGCAGATAGCTTGTAGAGGCTAAAATCGCGTAGCTAAAGAAAACCTGATTTTATCCACAATCAAGTTCCTCGAATGTTCATTTAAAGATTCTAAGACTAAGAACTTATTTAACATAATTGAAATCCGATTACTAACATGCTGCGAATGAAAAGGAACTAGTTGATCTGTTGAATTCATTTAACTAAGAAGCAATGATTGAATCTAAGTAAAAGACTTGCAGAATTAACTATTAATTATGAATCAAATTGCTGGAAAGGAAATAGAAATTTACTCTAATGGAAAGAAACAACACTTGTAATCTAATCAAAAGAGACAACAAATATAACTGAATGGAAAGGAACAACAATTGTAACTTTAACTGAAATGATTGACAAATGTAATCTATTTGAAAGGAACAATGAATGCAAATCTAAGTAAAAGGAACAACGCATATGAAAACATGAGTATCTGTCAAAAAGCAAACTACAGTAATGGAAATTGGAACCAACAATCATTAACATTCAAGGAAATGTCTATCTTTTGTATGAAAAACAATATGAAATCATTAACACACTTATGCATTCATATTAACTACTGTGAAAGAGAATTAAATCAAAAAATAGAAATCAGACCGATACAATTACAGCTGAAACAATATCTCCTTTAGACTAGGCCTTTAATCCTTAGAAGCACTGCTACTAAAAAATCAGTATGTAGAAGTGGTGAAAACGATCAAATATTTTATTAACTTCATAGCTGGTGCATCATTCACAAAACCTTCTTGCGCAGAGTAACTCTGAGTCTGAATACTTGAACGCAATTCTTCAATTATCTTTCAATATCTATTATCCTCTATATATACAATAATCTAAGTAAATGAAGCCATCCTGAGGATCGGAATATACTCAAGATTTATTTACTATTATATAGTTACAATATAGAAAATCAAATCATATTTAAAACTGCTTTGTGCCAAAAGTCCTTAACCTTCAATAGCTCACGCATCTTCAAGATTTCCTTTGTTATTTCAGTTTTGACAATATTTATCCAATCCTGTAACAGAATCAAACAATTCCAATCGTATTTTAGAATCTAATCAACAGAACTTCAATAATATCACTAGAAGACATATTAATCATTTTCTATTCTATTTATCCCTAATTAACATAAAAGTCAATCAAGATTTTATCATGAACTGTGGGAATAAGGAGGATATTTGTACCTTTTTCATAACCCAATAGTTGGGACATATGGGATACTACATAAATTTCATAAAGGGCTATGCATAGATAACAACAACTATGGAGAAGTTATTAAAGAAATATTATCAGTTCCAATGGTAAGAGGAATTTCAACAGAGCTTCGACACACTAAAAAAGAAAATGGTCACTGTGCCCATTCTAGTTTTCCCAAATTGGAGTAAGGAATTCCATGTGCATGTCGATGCATCATCTATTGCATTAGGATCAATGTTAGTACAAACAGGAGCAAGAGATATTGACCATCTATTATCCTTTTCTAGAAGGAAGCTATCTACAACTGAGATAAATTACACTACCACTGAGAGAGAAGGTTTAGCCATGGTGTATGTGCTATAGAAGTTTCGTCACTACTTGTTGGGAGGACACTTTAAGATGTTCATTGATCACTTTGTGTTGAAATACCTATTCAACAAGCCAATGTTGGGGGGAATAATATGAAGATGGATACTATTATTCTAGGAATATGATTTTGAGATTGTGGTCAAGCTGGGAAGAATGAAAAAAGGCCTTGACCACTTGTCTAGGTTAGAACATGGAGAGGAGCCTACTAGTTTGAAGGATACACTACCATATGCATAGTTGCTAGCCATCAGAAACGTTGATGATAACTTCACCGAGATAGTTCAGTTCTTGTCAACAGGAATGACACCTCACAAATATATAATCATTCAGAAGAAACAATTGGTAGTTCACGCTGCAGATTTTTCAATTATAGCTGGGCAGATATACAAGATGGGACCTGATGAGATTTTAAGGAGATGTGTTATGGAGGAAGAGAGACCACTAATTCTAGCAGAGGCACATGAGGGCATCACAAGAGGACACTATGCATGAAAAGAAACAATGCAGAATGTTCTTAGAGCTGGCCTGTAGTGGCCCACTTCACACAAAGATGCTAAGAAATACTGCAGAGCCTATGATGTATGCCAAAGGGTTGGGAAACCTTCCAGAAGAGATGATATGCCTTTATCACCTCAGCTAACTTTACAGGCCTTTGAGAAATGGGAATTGATTTCGTGGGACATATCAACCCACCAGGGAAGACCACAGGAGCAAGATACATCATCATTGTGACAAAGTATTTGACCAGATGGGAAGAAGAAAGAGCAGTTAATGAATGTAGTGAAAATATAGCTGCACGATTCATATTTGATGATATCATAACCAAATTTGGATGATCGAATATCCTTATGACTAATCATGGTACACATTTTATTAATAAGACTATTGAAGCCTTGACTTAGGAATTTGAAGTCCACCATCAGAAGAACACTCCATACCATCCATAAGTGAATGGTACAATCAAAGGTTTCAATAAGATCTTGGAGACAATGCTGACGAACTTCAATAATATCACTAGAAGACATATTAATCATTTTCTATTCTATTTATCCCTAATTAACATAAAAGTCAATCAAGATTTTATCATGAACCGTGGGAATAAGGAGGATATTTGTACCTTTTTCATAACCCAATAGTTGGGACATGTGGGATAATACATAAAGTTCATCAAGGGCTATGCATAGATAACAACAACTATGGAGAAGTTATTAAAGAAATATTATCAGTTCCAATGGTAAGAGGAATGTCAACAGAGCTTCGACACACTAAAAAAGAAAATGGTCACTGCGTCCATTCTGGTTTTCCTAGATTGGAGTAAGGAATTCCATGTGCATGTCGATGCGTCATCTATTGCATTAGGATCAGTGTTAGTACAAACAGGAGCAAGAGATATTGACCATGTGTTATCCTTTGCTAGAAGGAAGCTATCTACAACTGAGATAAATTACACTACCACTGAGAGAGAAGGTTTAGCCATGGTGTATGTGCTGTAGAAGTTTCGTCACTACTTGTTGGGAGGACACTTTAAGATGTTCACTGATCACTTTGTGTTGAAATACCTAGTCAACAAGCCAGTGTTGGGGGGAATAATATGCAGATGGCTACTGTTATTCTAGGAATATGATTTTGAGATTGTGGTCAAGATGGGAAGAATGAACAAAGGCCCTGACCACTTGTCTAGGTTAGAACATGGAGAGGAACCTACCAGTTTGGAGGATACACTACCATATGCATAGTTGCTAGCCATCAGAAACATTGATGATCACTTCACCGAGATAGTTCAGTTCTTGTCAACAGGAATGACACCTCGCAAATATATAATCATTCAGAAGAAACAATTGGTAGTTCATGCTGCAGATTTTTCAATTATAGCTAAGCAGATATACAAGATGGGACCTGATGAGATTTTAAGGAGATGTGTTATGGAGTAAGAGATACCACTAATTCTAGCAGAGGCACATGAGGGCATCACAGGAGGACACTATGCATGAAAAGAAACAACGTAGAATGTTCTTAGAGCTGGCCTGTAGTGGCCCACTTTACACAAAGATGCTAAGAAATACTACAGAGCCTGTGATGTATGACAAAGGGTTGGGAAACCTTCCAGAAGAGATGATATGTCTTTATCACCTCAACTAACTTTACAGGCCTTTGAGAAATGGGAATTGATTTCGTGGGACATATCAACCCACCAGGGAAGACCACAGGAGCAAGATGCATCATCACTGCAACAGAGTATTTGACCAGGTGGGAAGAAGAAAGAGCAGTTAATGAATGTAGTGAAAATATAGCTGCGCGATTCATATTTGATGATATCATAACCAAATTTAGATGATCGAAGATATTTATGACTGATCAAGGTACATATTTTATTAATAAGACTATTGAAGCCTTGACTTAGGAATTTGAAGTCCACCATCAAAAGAGCACTCCATACCATCCATAAGCGAATGGTACGGTCGAAGGTTTCAATAATATCTTGGAGACAACACTGACGAAGATTTGTAGTGTAAATAGAGATGATTAGGATTTGAGAGTACTAGCAGTATTATGGGCCTATAGAACCACTTGGAAGAAGCTGACAATGCAAAATCCCTTTAAGTTGGTTTATGGTATAGAAGCAGTTGTACCTATGGAATATTTAGTTCCTATCTTAAGAATTGTAACATTTATAGATATGGATGACATAGGCGTTGTGCAAGACTAACTTCCACAATTGGTAGAACTAGAAGAAGAAAGATTCATTGAAGGATTTCACCAGAAAGTACAAAAGGAACGAGAAAAGGCCTATCATGACAGACATATCAAGAATAAATCCTTTAAGCAAGGAGATCTGGTATTGGTATATGAAAACAAGTTCATGAAGCATCCAGGGAAGTTCAGGACACATTGCCTTGGGTCATATAAGGTTGCATATGTAACAGAAGGAGGAGTTGCACAGTTGAAGACTTTGAAGGGAGAATGGAAGGAAGGTTTGGTAAATAGGTGCCGATTGAAATTGTACTATGACAACCAGCTTCCTCGCAGCTCTCAGTAAAAGAATAAGAAGAAGAGTCTAGGTACCAGGTGAAGTTGAAACTGGGTACCAGACACAGAAATGACAGTCTATACACAGGGGGAGGGACAGAGCAGAGAGCACAAGCTGCTCCACGTAGTCTGAAGACGAAGAGAAACAAAAGGTTCAAAACTGCAATGCCTCAGGACGAGTCACAGGTGAGCGTTGTGGGCCTGTTGGCCCTTGGTTAAGGAAGAAAGAAAATATTAAGGAAAGAAGGTGAAGCATGAACTACATAGAAGGCACATTGATTGATATTGGGTTGAAGTGGTCAAAGAAGTAGAAAATAAGGAGCAAGGTAAGGAAAAATGAGTCATTGGACGAGGAGATCGAGGATGATAGATCATCAAGGAAGATGGATCATGGAAAACTAAGCCAGCAGAAGAAGACATCAATGAGTTCTTTGGAGCACCTTGCGGGAAAGAAGGAAAGACAGGCTGGCAAAGCCCTGAAAACATGGGTCAAGTTGACCTACGGTTTTAGACCTAGGGTTTTGGATCTAGGGTTTTGGCACCTAGACTTTGTCATGTAATGTATAAATGAAGGTCAATAAGAGTGAGAGGAATTCATTTTGTGGTATTTTTTCTAGTGTTTTCAAGGAGAGTAATATAGAGAGAGAACTGTATTAAGTCTGCATTTTAAGATCTTCAGCTAGGTGCGAAGCTCAACCCTGTAGCTAGGTGCACAGGGAGAGGAGATAGAGAAGAGAGAGAGATCTGCAAGCTAAATGCATAGATAGATATGTATGTTTTCACATAATATATCAAAGAACGCATTTATGTGGGCATAGCCCTAGGGAGAGGGTGAACCACGTATATCTTGTTGTTCTATGTGATTGATGTTGTGTTCTTTTGATTTTTGTTATGTTGTTAATGCATCATTGTGTTAGATCTAAGACATAGCTCGTGCAATAGGGCTAAGGGAGATAAATAATAACTAGATCATTGTGTGTTTTTCCTTTGATTCCACTTGCATTTCCTATAGTTGTATACACTTGTGGCCTGCAACCCCCTTTCGCTACTTCGAGTGAGATTGCATCTGCTCTGCAGGTGTTTCTAAAAGGGCTAGTAGTTAGGGTTTGTTGGTGTGCTATTGAAGTGTTGAACCCTGGATCTTCCCCTGTGCCAAAAAGCGACTATATACCAATTATCATTTCCGATTACAACTGGGTCATCAACCCGATCAAACATAGACTGGCCAATAATCAAAGACAATGTAAACACTACTCAACCAACTCATGAAAGTCAACAAGATACCCGATAGGGTGTAACCGGTTCAGTTTATCAAATTCGAGATTTTTAACTATTGAAAAAATAACCAAGGGCTTGCTCGGTGGAACCAAACACAGGGAGACTGGAGGTTGACCTTATCGACAGTAGGTGAGAAACCCTTGAGAAAATCACAGTGGAAACACACACATTATAACCCTTACCTTGTATGATAGGGTGACAGTTCTACCCCAGGTAGGAGAGACTATGAAGCAGAGGAGTTGAGGTTTCTTATTGGCCAATAACCAACACCAAGAACACGCAGGGGCATAACCCTCGTGGTTTTCCCAAAAAGCCAAATAATTCTTATAGAAATGCAGAGTTCAGGTACTATCAATCAACCTTAAAGCATGTTTCTTGGCATAATAGCCACTTCATAACCAACTGTGCAAATACCAATAATGAAAAATGAGCCCACAACTAGGTGAAAAGATATGCAGTGACCAAGAGGTGGTTCAAAAACATACACAACAACCCCATAGCACCAAACAAAACCGGGTGTGGTTACCAAAACTGTGAGGAGACGGTCTGAAAGGACAAACAGAATGAAACCCTCCAACAAAAACCCATAAATACAACAAAGATCCATCACGGCTTCCACCACACAAAACAACCAATGAAATTGCGACTTTAACCATCAATTTCTTCATTTGCAACAAATAACACAAAACCATTCCATAGAAAACTCATTTACATAGTTGAGGCCTCAATAAAAACACAGACCAATACATTATTGAGCCAATGTTAATTTCATATGCAAAGTCAATTCATGGATGGGCGAACAAAAACATACCTGTAACCAAATGGCCTTAAAAATGCGAGCTTGGTCAAGCAGTTCCTTCCATGCCTAAATCTCGGAGCTTAACCACAGAAAAAACCAAATGAACAATACCATGCTAGGGTGATGACCAGTGGGATAAGTATGGAGTGACATGCATTTAATGCATGTCGCTGCCATCCTCCCTCTCATTCAATTACATAGTACACGATAGCCAACCAACCATTAATCCATGCCATTAATACATGCATCAAAAATTGCATACATTGCTTGTCAATTGCACCACCCGATCCATACTAACCATTTCCTAAAACCATACTATAACAGATATCACACACACCCCATATAACTCAATAAAATCGCATAGCACTAACATTTCTAGTTAGGACTAAAATCAATTTCTTTAATTTCAAATGCATATAGTATTGCATAGCATAGCATAGTTTAGTTCCTTCTTCTTGGATTATTTTCCATATTGCTCTTATCTCTTGTTATAACTAACATATGTCTTGTGTAGGTGTGACATGAAATAAATCATGGCATTAATAGCAATGTAATAACAATGAATATAAGCCATTCATACATGGAATTTAGAGTTTAGAGAAACATAACCAACACATAAAACCATTATCCATCTGCCATTATGTCATAAACAAAACCAATATTTCATCATCAATCATCTAGAACTATGTAAGAAGTGTCGAACAACAACATAAATATCAAATAAGAACCTTATATGATCCTCCAATCTACAAGAGGGTCCCACCTACTAGTATTGTATATCATTAGCATAGTCAAAATAATAGGCTTTTGCAATATTTTGTGGGCAAAAACCTCGTTGCGATGTTTAGCGTCAACACTGAGCATGTAGACATTCAGGTTTGATTTACAACATACAAAGTTCTGTGAAAACAGTTAGGATTCCATCTTGGCATACCATGCCCTCAGAGCCTGCTTGAGGCCATAAAGGGACTTCTTCAGTTGATAGACCAAAGATGAGTCCTACATAAATCCCTAGGGCTACTCCATGTAGATCTCCTCAGAGAGATCACCATGAAGAAATGCATTATTCACATCCATCTGATGCACTTCCCATCCCTTGGTTGTCGCAATGGAAAGTGTCAATCATATGGGATCCATTTTCACTATTGGAGTGAAGGTCTCATCATAGTTAATACCATAAACCTGTTGAAAGCCTTTGGTAGCAAGCCTGGCTTTTTATTTGCTAATCCGTCCATCCGTTATGATCTTGGTTCTGTAGACCCATCTGCATCTGAAAAGTTTCCTCACAGAAGGAAGGGGAACTAGATCCCAAGTCTAGTTCTCGAGGAGGGAGTTGTACTCCTCCTGCATGGAAGATTCCCAAAAGGGATTTCCCACGGCCTCTCCATAAGACTGTGGATATGAAGACTAAACCAAGAAAATATGTCTGGATGGAAATGGTTCAGTGGCAGTGAGTGCAACAGGATGCCCCTCAAAATCATATCGAGTCCTCCTAGTATCAGCTGGATCACCAATGAGATCCCCTGCATCCTGAAGAGTAGTATGTGCCCACTTGGGTCTCTTCTTTGGCTCTGCAATTGCATCTAGATGCTCTGAATCTGCATATGACTATACTAACTCTAAATCTAAATCATTTGAGTCCTCTGTTGAGTCTCCATTTGTACACCTTTATTACCCTATATTATCCTCTATTTGAGTCAAATTTACCTCTCACATGTGCATATGTTGACCATTTCCTCCAAAAATCCACTTAGTGACCTTGTCCATGTGCATAGAGAGGTAACTTATGTTAAAGCATGATTTGTTTGATTTTCTTGATTAAAATTGATTAAATTATTGATTATTTATGCTCCTAATTACTTTGACTATTATTTAGAAGCTTCTTGACAAGGAATCACCTCATTTGGTACTTCCGTTGGTACAGTACTGCAACAACCAATTGATCTGGTAGCAATACTCCTCCTAATATGGTACTCTGCAGTGATCTGATACTACCTTTGTGTTCATCTGGTACTGGCTCTGCACCTCTACCAGTACCATCTCCATCTAGTACCATCTTTGCTTCATCCAGTACCAGCTCTGCGTTCATCCGATACCATCTCTCTGCCTCTTCCAATACCAGCTTCATCCATTACCAGCTTTGCGCTTCATCCGGTACCAACTCTCCGCCTCTTTCGATACCAGCTTCATCTAGTACCATCTCTATGCTTCATTTAGTACCAGCTCTGCGCTTCATCTGGTACTAGCTCTTTTCCTCTTTTGGTACCAGCTTCATCCGGTACTAGCTCTGCGCTTCATCCAGTACCAGCTCTCTGCCACTTCCGGTACCAGCTTCATCTGGTACTAGATTGCACCTATTCAGGTATTAGTTCCATCTAGTACTACCATTGCATTGGTCTGATACCTAGATTATGACTGTGTTCATTAGGTACTAAACCCCTCCCTACAGGATTCTGATACCAACTGTTCTAGTTTGGTACCAACTGTGCTAGTCCAGTACTAGACATAATTCAGAATTTTTGAATGCTTCTAGAAGAAAATCAGGCACATGGGTTTTGTCCAGAACGATGTTTTTGTCAGTGTTTCATGGAAACCTACATAGGAGATCTAGATAAAGCATGAAAAAAAAATCTTATCAAGAAAAGGAAGAGATATTCAATATGGAAGAATGAGAAAATATATTCACACTACTCTAATGAGTTGATGATTGATACATAGATCGTGATAAATATAATACAATGAATGAGTGGAATACACTCATATATAGGTCAAAACATTCGATAATTAAGAAAAGCAATCAAGTAGTTATCTTTCCTTAGGAATTCATGCATGCATAATAGTGATGGTAAAAATAGAAAGTCTAAAATAGAACTAGTCAGTTAACTCCCACTGAACTAGTGTGTCGAAAATATAAATTTCTCCAACACCCCCCCTCAACATCACTATGGAGTTAAAAATGAGTCTCGACTACTAGACCATATTAGGTACTCATGTACAATGCAACTAATGAACATTGAATAAAAGTGAGGAAAGAGGGAAAACTACGTAGGAAGAAACCCCCCCCTCAAAAGATAATGTATCAAAAGAAGAAAATGGCAGTTGCTAAGCATCTGTGTTCTTCATTGCAAGACAATCCTGCAAACTCTAAAACCTCTGCTCACTGAAAGTCTTCATGAATATGTAGAAATATTTATGGATTTGTTGAAGTCCTTTTGCAACCTCTCTAGCCTTGTACCTCTTTATCCTATTGACCCATCTGCACCTGAAAATATTCCTTTCTGGTGGAAGTGGAACTAGATGCCAAGTTTGGTTTTGTAGGAGTGATTCATACTCCTTCTGCATTGTTGCTTGCCATAATGGATTTCACACAACCCTATTGTAACTTTATGGATCAGTAGATTGAACCATATAAAAATGCATGGGCATCGCAGGTTCTGAAGTTGAAAGTACATGAGAAGGCTCCTCATGCTGAGATCGAGTCATCCTTGAATCCAATGGATTCCTTGCAAATTTTCTTGTTTCCTGAAGTGTGAATTGTGCCTTCTTGGGCATCTGCTGAAGCTTCAGCACTGACTTCTTATCTGGCTATACTACCTGCGTATTTCTATGTACATAATCTGAGTGTATGGAATCATCTCTGATGTCTGAAACTGATGGAAGCATAAGCGTATATACATGTTGCACTGGAGGTGCATGCAAAGTAATCTCCTTATGTGTAAGTAGAAAATATGAGTCATTGTTAGAAAACTTAGTGAATTTATACAACCTTGACTTGCTATCCACCTCACCAATTGAAATGATGGAATTGTCATGCATGTCAATTACTGAAACTGAATTTGATGTAAATTCAACCTTTTTACCTTTTAGAGTGATCTGATAAACTGAGAGAAAATTCATAGAAATATTTGGAACATGTAAAACATTCTAAAAAATGCCATTATGGAGTTCCACTCTCCCTTCTCCTACTACTGCTACTGGAGTATCATCCCCCCATGAGAATAGGGGGTCTTGAGCATGGAATCAAAGAAGATAAAACTTCATCTTTCGTTGCCATATGGTGGGATGCACTGCAATCTATAATACATGACTCAGATGAGGAATTAATTTCAACCAGAGCATGATGATTACATTTCTTAGGAGCGGGATCTTCTTCATTCTACTTCTTGACTGTCTCTGGAATGGATTTTCTAAGGTTTTTCTACTGAAGTGCATGTGCCATAATATCGATTTGTTTCTTCTTGCATGTGGATTCTTCATGATTCGGTTTATTGAAGTAAGTGCACTGCTTTCCCTTCTTCTTCTTCTTTGAATCTGAAGAGTCTTTGGAACCTGAAGAAACGTTGAAGGGTTTGGAATATCCCTCCTTCCCATTTTGTTTGAATGACCCTTTTCCATCATGCATGGTGGGTGCATGTGCTTTGGGATATTTCATGAGGCCCATCTGTATGATTTTTGTCTTCTCTTGTGTAAGAGACTCAATGAACTGAGCCAACATAGGCATTTTCCAATTTGTTCCAAAAATACATCTGCCAGAATGGAAATTGGAGACATATACAGTGTATTTTGGTCCTATCTTGTCCAAGATTGTTAGAATAAGTTGTTTCTCTTGTGTAGACTTGTCAATACAACATCCACCCAAGCTCAAAATCAAATATTTAAATTTAGTAAAGAAATCATTTATATTATCAAAACTTTTAGGGTGTAAGGTATTCAACTCTACCTCAGGCATATGACCTCGCAGCTCATCCTTCTTTCCAAAGAGTCCTTTCAAGGTGGTCTAGATATCGTTTGGAGTCTTTCATGCAACAACATGAAACCATAAATCAATGGATATTAACTCAAGAAGTAGTCTTGTGGCCTCATCCTTACAGTTCGCGCATCTCATCTTCTCAATCGTTGATGTAGGTTATGTTTCTATCGCCATCATCAAATTATACAGTCCTTTCCTTCTGAGTTGGAATTCTGCCTTGGGATTCCAATAAAAATAATTGTATGGTGTGAGGATTACCACTAAGTTTGAATGTATAATAGTTTTCTTATCCATCTCTCCCATTGTTTCTAAGAACCCCTAAAAATTTACTCTCAATCTCCAAGTGAAAAATTAAGAAATCACGACAGAAAGGACACTTTAAGTGAAATTTTTTATCAATTTCAAGAGATGATATTCTGACTTACTTTCTAATCAAATGGTGAGGAATATTGCCAAATAGTTGAAAAAACAATTCCAAAATGGGTCGATTTACTTTCCAAGCGGGTCATTTACTAAAAAACTTAATATTTTGGGAGCAATTATTGTAGAAAGGTACGACCATGGATTCGTATCAGTTTTAGGAGGCTATATTGCGACTTACTTTCTGAGAAAAAAGTGAATAATATCGCCAAACAGTTGAAAACCCACTTCCAAAATGGGTCAATTTACTTTCTTAGCGAGTTGTTTCCCCAAAAATGTAATATTTTTGGAGGAATAACTGTTGAAAGGTACGACCACAGATTTAGCTCTTCGAAACTTCGATTTTCCTTATTCTTTGGCTTGTCTCGCTTGCTCAAAGTAGCATATATATGATACCATGTCAGTTTTTCATGGAAACTTGCATAGGAGATCTAGCTAAAGCATGCACAAACAAAGCTTATCAAGAAAAAGAAGAGAGAGTCAATATGGAAGAATGAGAAAATATATTCACACTACTCCAATGAGTTGATGATTGATACATAGATCATGATCATTATAATACAATGAATGAGTGGAATACACTCATATATAGGGAAAAAAAAATCCATAATTAAGAAAAGCAATCAAGCAGTTAGCTTTCCTTAGGAATGCATGCATGCATAATAGTGATGGTAAAAATAGAAAGTCTAAAATAGAACTAGTCAGTTAACTCCCACTGAACTAGTGTGTCGAAAATAGAAATTTCTCCAAAATTTTTCATGTGGAAATGTGAGTAAGAATTCACCCATATCACACGTGTGGACCTCCAGCTAAGGGGGAATGACTTTGCAAAAATTAGCAAAAATATCAAACTGCCAACTTGTGCCTCAATTTTCGTGCAGATGGAATTAGATCCAAAAATTCTAAGATATGGGTTTTGTCTAAAATATGAAAAATTGAGTAACACAAGAGAATTTTTTCAAAATGAGAGATATTTTGGAAGATATGTGTGGATCCATAACTCAAATCTGCCCAATTTACATTAAAACCTAGATTTTTGGGATTTATCCTAAAAATTGTAAAAACTATTTTCTTAGTTTGGGGATTCAGTTTCATCCATTCCTCCATGGATTTTATGTATAAATAAGACCTCATAGGTTTGAGTAGGAGGAATTATTATGTTGTAATATTGGTTCTTGAGAGAATAATACACATGGTTATGCTGATTGAAATGTTGAACTGTTGATTTAATCAATCAATTGAAGGAATGCAAATGCTATTCTGTGTAATTCATGAGTAGAAGTAAAGTGTTTTAGTCTTCAATTTATTTAGAGGCACCTAGTTGTTTAGGCAAGGGCCCATCGCCCAAACCAAGGTAAGACTCTCTGTACATGTCTTTGTGTGTTGTGAGTTAATTGTGTAAGTGTGAAAATTTAATAGTTGTGTGTTGTAAATGATTTTAAATGCATTTTAAGTTCAATAGAGAGTTATTTGTTTTTGAATCAGTGTGAGTAAATGATTAGACATTGAACATAGTAGATAGTTCCATTTCCATTAATATTTAATTGATAAGAGTTTGATGTGTGGGATTGTTAAGCAAGAGAATGTTATTGTTTTGAGTTTGTAATTGTGGTGTTCTTAGTAGGTACAGGAACCACAAGAATTCATCTCTCACCTTCATGTTCCATATAATGAAGTCTCTCAATCATATTGATTGTTTCTTGTATTAAAGAAGGTTTGATTGGAATTGATAGGGTTATGATTGGTTTCTTTCTAAAAGTGATTAAAGTGGATTGTTGATTACTGTTGTAAATGCTATAAGAAGCAAGATCTAAGTTCATCTCTCCATTTCATGAGCCTATAATGAACAGACTTCTCATCTAAGAAATAACCTTTTCAATTGAGTGTTTGTTTGAGAGTTTTACTATGAGATTTATCTTCTAGGTTTGAAGTTGTGTGAAGCATTTATATTTTCCAAAACAGAGTGTTATGTTATTGATTGTTTCTTGATTGAGATATACTCATCATACATAGGAATTTATCTATTATCGGCACATATGGTGCATCAACTCTACTGATTACAAATCCCGATCAATAATTTATGTTTGGTAATATATTATGCATATAATTGCACTAGCATTTTGGCGTCGTTACCGGGGAGTTGTAAACGGTAATAGGTAGTATTTGAATCAGATTGGTTTAATGGTTTTGGATTGGTTATATGGATGACCTAAGGGTGGAGAGAAGATGGTAAGGCCCGAGGGAAGAGCCCACGCATCGACTTTGGTGGGGTTTATCCAAAGTTAAGTTGTCCTCTCTTCTTTTAATGCAAGTGTGTTTTTCCTTTTTTTTTATGAAAAATTGTGTTTTTGTGATGGGCTAACTTGTATGAACCGATAACTTGGTGACAACAGGGTCCCAATAATGCAAGGAGTTCAAGTTTGGTGTGTTTTATTTTTGCAAATAGTTTTAATTTCTTAGTTTTAATATTCAAATCTTTGATGATAAATAATTTTTGGGGTGTTGTAAGAACCCTCGAGTACTAATTTGTGTTGCGAGACAGGGATCATCAACCAACGAGAGTAATTCAAGGATGATCAAGAGCTTGAAGAATGTCCCTCAAAGAAATTTCTTGCATTCTAGTAGCATATGGGATATCCACCTCTCAGGAAGAGCATATCTTGACAACAACCAAGAATTTAGTTGTCTCTCCACAAGAAGATTTAGAAGTCTCGTTGGATTCCTCTTGTCAATTTGTTGAGGAGAATAAAGAATCATGGATAGAACTATTGAAATATGGTTTCAATTAGTTATTAGGTCACACCAATATTTTATTTTTCATTATTGTTTGATCTCATCATCAAAGAAACTGGTCCTTCATACTTTGATATACATTAAAAATTATCTTTTAAACCTGAGTATGGATATATTTCTAAACCTGTTACACACATGGCTTCACTAGAAGTAATCTTATACTTGAAGGACATTTTATTTTGTTCAATTAGAGTAGGATAGGTAAACAAATAAAGAAATGTTGCACATAAGTACAATGCAACATATCTTTCATACTTTTCATAAATGGGAATGTCAAAAGATAATAAAGAAATCGGTTTAAGATATTTTGTTCCTATAGTAGATTTCTTCATAAAAGTTATGATAATTTTGTTTGGAATCTTATGAGAAGGGAATCTCTTCATCATCCGAATGAAAACATAATAATGAAAGAGTTTCAAAAGTGGAGAAGGCATCATTGTCAACAGAAGATAACACTTAAGGGAGTGCTTCATGACCTATTTCTTCAAATTTCTTCTTTTTCCTCAAGTTGTTAAAAATGATGCATTTGTGCTTTATCATTACCTATTTATTTTAAGACCACTATTTTACAAGGATGATCAACTAAGTGATATTTTTAATAGCATTTGAAACAGAATGTTAATTCCAAACTATTTTATTCATAGCTAATAATTCAATTTTTGACATTTTCCCTAAATTTTATGTTTGTAAGCATGAATAAAAATCTAGTTTTAATTAGTTCTATTGGCTTGTTTTTAGCAGATGTTCGCAACCTTCTGAGAAGCCTTTTTTAGCATCTCACATTGTTTGCATGAGGCCATGAAAAACCTTATGCATGGGGGAGTGGTTGTTGAGACCTTCATATTCTTTTGCAACTTTCATTGACAAGGCCAAATCAACATGTTCAGTGCTGGAATTTAATAGTCATTTCCATAATTATGGAAATGACTATTAAATTATGTTATGGTACTGCAGAATTATGATTCGGTAATGCAGATTTGCGTTCATCCGATACTTCAAACAACGTTTTCCTCTATGTTCATCCGATACTTTGGGAGAAGGTATGTGTTCATCCAGTACTAGGAAAAAATCTACATTCATCCGGTACTATAGGAGAAGCTTTGTGCTCATCCAGTACTAAAGGAGAAGGCCTGTGCTATTCAGGTACTAGGCACAAATTTGTGTTCATCCGATACTAAGGATATTTGGTACTGGTAATGAGGTGTTTGTAGTTCTTATCCTATACTCAATTGTTTTACTGCTCGATATAAATGCTTCAAGCAATGGGAGGTATAAACTCAACATTTTTTAATTTTATTAAGGAATTAGACTAATTATGTATTAAACATGTGGTTACTCTCATACATCCCCATGTCCTCAATTATTGCATGCTCCCTACCATGAACTTATGCAAGCTCTCATATACATCTTCCTCCTGCATTGTTACACTCACCCCTAAATGAATCATCCTTGCTATCCTTTAAGGAGATATTTTGATGCAGGGGCGCACCACCCAGGCATGTTCGCTCTCACAGGACCTTCTTATCCTCGGCCTGAAGAACTCGAAGGTTCTTCTATTTCCCTATCAGGAAATTTTCACCCACAACAATCTTTCCCCGAGGTCTCCCCTTTACCACCGGGAGATCGGCTAAATCTCGCTATATCGCGAGTTCGTGACTTAAAACCTCCAACTCTTCCTTTCAAATCTTGCAATACTCGATCTGGCGATATGGGTATAGCTCCTTCCACATGCAACCGTGGGCTAGGCTTAAAGGTTAGCGCCTCTCGCAACCTCCCGACCTCATGAATTTGTGAGTCGAACTCTTGTGCCTCCCATTGGGATCCTTTGAGATGCGATCAGTCAACTTCGAGTTGACTCCTCCCTCACCAGATTTCACTAATCACAACCTCGCATTCGAGTTGAACCATCGGGCTTTCCCCCTCCTATTTCTCAAGTCCCCAAGATGTGAGAATTCAATGGAATGCTGACTCTATCTCCAGCCAACGCATTTCCACCCGTCGACCGCGCGATCCCACCTTATGCTCTGCCATGCATCCACACGAACCTCGGCTCCTAATGCCAATACATCGAGACTTCTCACAGCGAGATCCCGAGGGATTCGTGCCACCTGTATTCCACTCACGCTTCGCTATGGCCCACACTGCTCTCCATCTATCAGGGTATCGCCTCTCACAATCTCGTGATCCCTGCACCCAAACTCTCGGACCTTTTCTTGTGAGGTCCTAAGACATGATCCCTCACACAGATACAACAGTTCTCCTGTGATCCGGATCCAACGACTGTCCTTATTTTTCTACTCACGACCTCGCGACTTGGACCACCCAATACTTGGGCTCTCACCTTGCGAACTCCCAAGTTCGCAAGATCTCTCGATCTCTCACCACCTGTCCTCCTCAGATGAACGACTATGATCCTCTCTCTCCTTCGCTGCATTGCGTCCTCGCGCTTCGCGACTCTGAATACCCAACTCTTGGGCTTTCACCCTGTGAACTCTCGAGTTCGCGAGATCTCTCGACCTCTGCCACCTATCCTCCTCCAATGGACGATTCTTAGCCTTCTCGCCACTTCGCCACTCAGGAAGCTGAAGGGCTTCCATTTCGGTCCTCCAATGTCCAAGTCTGTGAGATGAGAATCTCCTTACATGTGTCCTCCTCAATGAACGACTTTGATCTTGTAGGGATATCGCGTCTCGCGATATCGCTGCTCTTGCTCCACAACTTTTGGGGATTGAATTCCCGAGTCCCCGATACACGATGCCACGTGTAGATCCTATGAATCCTGTGACTCGGAATCGATGGCCCTGCCCCGCCTGAGCTTCAAACTCCTCGGACCTTCTCTCCATAACCTCCTTGCACCTCTTCGAGATCTAACGGTCCTTGTAACTTCACGAAATCTTTTTAGAAGATTTTGACCGTCCGTTCTTCCTTGGGTAATCCACGAGATGAAAAAGAGTATCTCTCCATGAGATTCCTTCTCCTTTTCGCTAACCTACGACATTTCTTCCTGACTTCAAGTCACACTTATCTACGCTGATCTTCGACAACTCAGAGGCCTATCCTTCCTGAGCTTTGTTAAAGTATTTCAACCTCAACGAGGTTTTTTTGCATGCACTCCTTGCGGCAAGCCTGCGAACACTTCAACTGTTCGAGCTTCCTTGACTCTGCGTATGTCCGTAGCAGCAGTCCTTCAATACTTCGCTCAGTGTCACGACTGAAACTGTCTTTATCCTGCGCACTCCTTGCACGACTTGTATGACCCAATATCACTTCTGGTGATATGAAAACAAGAGTTAACTCTCTGAGCCTTCTGTCTACGCACTCCTTGCGGATGACTTCAACTGCACTCCTTGCAGGAATCCTTGCTCAAAAGAGAAACAATTGTAACTCACCTCGCTTCCTCTCAGATTTCAATCTTAACCCACGAATCATACACACAGCATAATAACAAATGCATAACAGGAAGTAATATTCATAAGCAGAGCATTCAACACACATACACAGAGAATAACACGACAACCATGAATCTGAATCAACTTCTTCTATTAATCCAAGATCTATACATGGGTGTTTCTACAACTCTCTGCTATTCTCCTATGCTCTAGACTCTTCTTTCTCCTGTTGCTAATGTTACAATGATACAAATGAGGGTGTCTATATTCGGTTTTCCCTCTTCCTTCTAGAACTATCTAATCTAAGAATTCAATTCTATCTACCTACAACTACTACTATAAATGCCTCTGTCTATCTCAGATGAGAGCGTATGTCTTGAGGTCTGATTACATTTTTACCAAGGTGCCTAAATTAAATGATCTCATTTATATTCAGCGCATCAACTTCAAGGGAAAATTTAAAAATTCAAAAACTTGTGTTGGACGTCTTCCAGCTGGATTTTGCTTCCACGTTGGTTTTGCTTGTCATGAGGGATGCTCCTACATCATACTCCCTCGCTTGAAAATTTGCATGGGCTCCTGTCCATGAGCTCCTACACGGTATGTCCATGCTTCAGAATTTCTGCTTCAGTCTCCCAGCTGGCATCTTCAACTGGGTGTCCCTTCCACTTGACCAAATATTCAAAATATTCTTTCCTCCTGGTTTTCTTACCCACTCTTTTATTCAGTATCTACTCCATCTGTGGCTTTTCTACAACCGGCATCTGCTTCTACCACTGGACCTATGGTTGATCATCAATTTCTGCTTTTGCTTCATCATCTTTATATGGATATAAGTCTGAAACATTAAATATCAGAGATATTCCAATGCTCTCTGGTAACTCAATTTCATAAGCATTCTGTCCCATTTTCTTCAAGACTTTGCATGGCCCAATTTTCTTCATTTTTAATTTATTATATGTCCCCCTCGAGAACCTTTATTTCCTCAAATGCGCCAGAACTAGATCACCAACCTCAAACTGAAGTTGTCTCCGATGTTGATCTGCTCTACGCTTGTACTCCTGACTTGACTTCAATAGTCGCTCCTTCACCTGGCTGTGAAGTTCCTTCATCGCTTCAGCGAATTCTCCTGCACTAGCACTGCTAGTATCAGTCTGTTCTGAATCCCTCAGTTCAGAACCTCCTCTTGCTACATTCCATATACAATCTGAAATGGAATTTTTCCTGTGCTCCTGTTCACTGAATCATTGTAAGCAAACTCTGCTTGTGGTAGTATGCTATCCCAGCTGCTATGGTGCTCTGTCACCAAGCTCCTCAACAAGTCTCCTAGACTCCAATTGACCACTTCTGTCTGCCCATCCGTCTGGGGATGATAAGCAGAACTAAACATCAAATTTGTCCCTAGTTTCTTCCATAATGTTCTACAGAAATTCCCTATGAATTTTGTGTCTCTGTCCGAAACTATGCTTTTCGACAATCCATGAAGTTGAACAATCTCTTTGTAAAACAAATTTGCGATGTGAGTCGCATCGCTGGTCTTCTGGCATGGAATAAAATGCACCATATTAGAAAACCTATCAACTACCACAAAGATGGAATAAAATGCACCATATTAGACTCTTCTTTCTCCTGTCGCTAATGTTACAATGATACAAATGAGGGTGTCTATATTCGGTTTTCCCTCTTCCTTCTAGAACTATCTAATCTAAGAATTCAATTCTATCTACCTGCAACTACTACTATAAATGCCTCTGTCTATCTCATATGAGAGCGTATGGCTCGAGGTATGATTACATTTTTACCAAGGCACCTAAATTAAATGATCTCATTTATATTCAGTGCATCAACTTCAAGGGAAAATTTAAAAATTCAAAAACTTGCGTTGGACGTCTTCCAGCTGGCTTCTGCTTCCACGTTGGTTTTACTTGTCGTGAGGGATGCTCCTGCATCATACTCCCTCGCTTGAAAATTTGCATGGGCTCCTGTCCATGAGCTCCTACACGGTATGTCCATGCTTCATAATTTCTTCTTCAGTCTCCCAGCTGGCATCTTCAACTGGGTGTCCCTTCCACTTGACCAAATATTCAAAATATTCTTTCCTCCTGGTTTTCTTACCCACTCTTTTATTCAGTATCTGCTCCATCTGTGGCTTCTCTGCAACTGGCATTTGCTTCTACCACTGGACCTATGGTTGATCATCAATTTCTGCTTTTGCTTCATCATCTTTATATGGATATGAGTCTGAAACATTAAATATCAGAGATATTCAAATGCTCTCTGGTAACTCAATTTCATAAGCATTCTATCCCATTTTCTTCAAGACTTTGCATGGCCCAATTTCCTTCATTTTTAATTTATTATATGTCCCCCTCGAGAACCTTTCTTTCCTCAAATGTGCCAGAACTAGATCAGCAACCTCAAACTGAAGTTGTCTCCGATGCTGATCTGCTCTGCGCTTGTACTCCTGACTTGACTTCAATAGTCGCTCCTTCACCTGGCTGTGAAGTTCCTTCATCGCTTCAGTGAATTCTCCTGCACTAGCACTGCTAGTATCAGTCTGTTCTGAATCCTTCAGTTTAGAAACTCCTCTTGGCTACATTCCATATACAATCTGAAATGGACTTTTTCCTGTGCTCCTGTTCACTGAATCATTGTAAGCAAACTCTGCTTGCGGTAGTATGCTATCCCAGCTGCTATGGTGCTCTGTCACCAAGCTCCTCAACAAGTCTCCTAGACTCCAATTGACCACTTCTGTCTGCCCATCCGTCTGGGGATGATAAGCAGAACTAAACATCAAATTTGTCCCTAGCTTCTTCCATAATGTTCTACAGAAATGCCCTATGAATTTTGTGTCTCTGTCCGAAACTATGCTTTTCGACAATCCATGAAGTTGAACAATCTCTTTGAAAAATAAATTTGTGATGTGAGTCGCATCGCTGGTCTTCTGGCATGGAATAAAATGCACCATATTAGAAAACCTATCAACTACCACAAAGATGGAATCAACACCTCTTTGTGTCCTCGGCAATCCCAATACAAAATCCATGCTAATTTCATCCCACGGCTTCTCAAGTATGGGCAATGGTTGATAAAATCCTGCATTTTTCTCCCTTCCTTTTGAATGCTGGCAAATCCTGCATCTGTCTACAAACCTCTTGACTTCTGACCGCATCCCTGGCCAAAAGTATGACTCGCTCAGCTTTGCAAATGTCTTATCATGGCCAAAATGTCCTGCCAATCCACTGCTGTGCTTCTCTTTCAACAAGTTCTCCCTCATGGAGCAATTTGGAATACACAATTGATTGCATTTGAACATCAATCCTTCCTGGATCACATACTCTATCCACTGGATTATGTCTCTGAGAAATGGATTCTCAGTTGCTTCATAAGCTTCCTTAAAGTCTGAATCATCTGCATACATGTCTTTAATATCATCAAAGCCTAACGTCCTGACCTTGAACTCCTGCAACAACAAACACTTCCTGCTCAAGGAATCAACAACTTTGTTAGCAGTACTAGAAATACGTTTTATCACAAAAGTGAAATTTTGCATGTATTCAACCCATTTAACATGCCTCTGATTCAACTTCTCCTATTGAGTTACAAATTGTAATGCATGGTTATCACTATATAAAACAAATTCTTTTGGAATCAAATAGTGCCTCCATTTCTTCAATGCTTGTATGATGGCATAGAATTCTTTATCATATGTGGAGTACTTTTCTTTTGCCTCATTCAGCTTCTCGCTGAAATATGCAATTAGCCTGTCTTCTTGGCTCAAGACCGCTCCAATTGCAAACCCGCTTGCATCACATTTTATCTGAAATGTCTTTTGAAAATCTGGCAACACCAAAATTGGTTGCTCTGTAATCTTTTGTTTCAATAAATTGAAACTCTTCTCAGCCTCTATCATCCAGTGAAAAGCTTTATGTCTTTCTTCACTATATCCATCATTTCTGCACTAATTCCACTGAAATTTCTAATGAACTTTCAGTAGAAACTAGCCAGTCCATGAAAACTCCTCACTTCAAATATGTTCCTCGGTGATGGCCAATTCTTGATTACCTCCACCTTATCTGGATCCATCCTTAATTCATTTGTAGATATGTTAATCCCTAATATTGGCTCATTACCCCTTAATTGGGGCATATTAGATTCTTAATGCTATTTTATTTATGTTGGCTTTAGGCCATTAGTTGTAATTATACCTCCTAGTCTCCTATATATACCAAGGAGACATTTTCATTTTGAATCATCTTGTACAGGAACATTTAAGTGGGGTAAAAGGAGGTTGCCCCTTCGAAGAGGCTTATTATCTGAAACTATCTCTTTTTCAAGGCGTTGAGTACTTTTCCTGAGGTTTTTCTATGCTATATTGATGTTTGGTTCTTAACATATGGTATTAGAGCTCAAGGTCTTGGGGTTTCGCTGCTACATTTGAGACACCGTGGAATTTTTGCTATAACTTTTTTTCTACAATGTTTCCAAAGGAATGGCTTGGAGGATATTTATTAGATAGATCAAGGTACGTTGGGTTCAAAATTAAGCTCCCGAGGTCTTATACTTTCGGAGATACAACCTGTACAAGATAGGGTTCTGGAATCATCCTGAAATGAGTCATTGCGTAATTCTTGCTATAATTTTTTTTCTGTAACGTTTCATACCCTAAAATATAGAGGCAATTTATAGAAATTAGTAAGGTATCTGGGGTAAAACGTTTAGCTTCTGGGTCATCTTAAATTTGTAGATACACCTTGTGTAATATAGGGTATCTGACTAGTCCTATTGACTAGTCTCAAGAAGGTGTTCCAGGTAAAAAAATCATAACTTCTTTCTCGAGTATCTAAATTGAGTGGGACTGGTTGCATTGGATCGTGAATAGTCTATAGTATCTTGGGTGTGAGTTTCAGAACTTTATATCAATCATTTTGTGCGGGGCATGCTATACAAGTGAGATCTCTTGGAAAGGCCAAAAATCAGCAAGTTGTGGGGAAGTTACCATAATTTCCACTTGGCACATCCAATTTTGATCAGACCTATGGAATTGCAGAGAAGAAATATCAGAGAACTACATAAAATAAAGTTTCATACACAGAAGGGCCGAAACTTTGGAGATACAACAGAAGACATATTGTCTAGCAGAACCACCTCAAAATCA
>JZKD02S2087944.1:267867-280405 GCA_000966675.3 Picea glauca
TAAAAGGAGGTTGCCCCCTCGAAGAGGCTTATTATCTGAAATTATCTCTTTTTCAAGGCATTGAGTACTTTTCCTGAGGTTTTTCTATGCTATATTGATGTTTGGTTCTTAAAAAGATATGACAAACCCCAAATAAATGAGTTCTATATTCATGAATGACGACTTCTTCATGTTTATCCGTAGCTTCTCTTGCTGTAGCTTCCTCATCATAATGGCCAAATGCTTCAAATGCTCTTCTTTCGTTTTGTTGAAAATTAATATGTCATCCAGATAAACAATGACAAACTTACCAATGAACTCCTTCAACACTTCATTCATCAACCTCATAAAGGTACTTGGTGCATTCGTCAAGCCAAACGACATGATAAGACATTCATACAAACCTTCGTTTGTCTTGAATGTTGTTTTCCATTCATCACCTTCTCTCATACGAATTTGATGATATCCACTCTTCAGATCTATCTTTGAAAAAAAAAATTCTCCACTTAAGCAATCCATCAGATCATCCATCCTTGGCAATGGGAATCTATATCTGATAGTTATCTTGTTTATCACTCTTGAATCAGTGCACATCCTCCAACCTCCATCTTTCTTCGGACTGCGTACTATTGGAACAACACATGGACTCAAGCTTTCCCTGACCAAACCTTTGTCCAACAACTCCTAGACCTGTCTTTTAACCTCTTCATTCTCCTGCGACGTCAATCTGTATGTGGATCTGTTTGGCAAACTAGCTCCTGGTATGAGATCAATATGATGACTCACACTCATCATCGGTGGCAACGAACGAGGTAATTCCTCCACTATAATATCAACGAACTCTTCCAGCAGTTCCTGAACTTCTCCTAGTAAATCATCCACTCTTGTGCTAGTCAGAAAAATTCTCGGTTTTCTGACCACAAAGAATTGTGGATCCTCCTTCTTCTTAACTTCTGTAAGAAGTTCCTTCCCACTCATGAGAAGTACTGTGTTTTTTACCTCCAGCTTCACCTCTTTATCTTCAATTGGACACAACATATGAGTTCTCCCATTCCTTTCCAGGGTATATGTATTCATCCTTCCATCATGAATTACATTTCTATCATATTGCCATGGTCTACCCAACAATAAATGACAAACATCCATAGGAATAACATCACATAAAATTTTATCATTATATCCTCCTATCTTGATGTCAACTAAGCATCGTTTAGTGACATTTACTTGATGTCCCTTTTGTATCCATGAAACTTTGTATGGACTCGGATGATCAGTTGTCTCCAGCTCCAGCTTTTCTACCATCTCGGTTGAAACGAGATTATCGGTGCTTCCACTGTCCACGATGAACTTGCATGCCCAACCCTTGGTCTTGCAAGCAGTCCTAAAAAGACTGTTCCTTTGTGCTGGATTATCCATCTCCTTCTCTGGAATCAAAAGGAATTTCTGCATCACTAGTGATCTTCTGCCTTCAGCGTACTCTGTCTCAACATCTCGCCTCTGTGCCTCGACGATGTGAGTCTCTCCAGTTTCTTTCTTTTTCTCTGGACACTCAAACGACCTGTGCCCATTCTTTCCACACGTGAAGCATGTAATCACTCCACCTCTTCCTCTTCCTCTACCTCTGGTACGAGGAAACCTATCATTATCAGCATATCCTCCTCTTTGTTCAATTTGCTGTCCTCACTGCTCAACATATGGTCTTCTCTGTGAAGTTCCACCTCTTTCAACCTTTCTCTGAGTTTTCTTCCATTCCTCCTTGGGCTTCTGGTATTTATCTTGGGCAACTGCTTTGCCTCTAGGCTGAATTCTACCTCGGCCTCTTTGGCTTTGGTTACGGCTCAGCTTCTCCTCAGCTTTCAGAGCCAATTGGTAAGCATCCTCCACCATTCAGATGGTTGCCATATTTAATTCATCCTAAATTTCATACCTCAGGCCATTTAGATACCTGGCCACCTTTTCATCATTACTTTCACGATGACATGCTCTGATATTCAACCTGTAAAACTTTTCAGTATACTCCTTCACTGTCATCATCTTCTGTCTCAGGTTCTGCATCCTCCTAAACAGAGAAATTTGATAGTCCCTGGGAATGAACTTTTCCTTCATCTTTGCAATCATCCTGTCCCAGCTCTTAATCTTCTGCTTGCCTTGGCAATGCCTATCGGCTTGTAGTTCATCCCACCACAAGGCTGCATGTCCTTTTAATCTTGTGACGGCATGTCTGATCTTCTTATCATCTTCGATATCTTCATAATCGAAGTAAGTTTCAAGAGCTCTAATCCAATCTAGCAGCTCTTCTGCATCCAGATTCCCTTCATAAGCTGGAATATCCATTTTTGTTTTTGAACTCATCTGAGTGATAGCCTTAATTAAACGCTCATTGGCTGCATCTTCTGCTGGGACTTCTTCTTCTTCATGTCCAGCATCATCTTCATCCTTGGATTCACTGATATCTCCTGCATTAGCATTTCACCTTTGTGATATCTCCATGTCCTCCATTCTGGCACGAAGATTTCGCACTTCTCTCTCCATATTTGGATTCTGCACTTGTCTACCTCTTTCTTTGGACATTTCCCTTTCCTCCTCTGGATCGGGTGATTGTCTACCTCTTCTCCTTGGAGGCATGGTGTATTCTCCTTTTCCTATACTACAGAAAGAAAAAAAACTTTTCTATGCTCTGATACCACTTGACGCAGGGGCGCGCCACCCAGGCACGTCCGCTCTCACAGGACCTTCTTCTCCTCGGTCCGAAGAACTCGAAGGTTCTTCTATTTCCATATCGGGAAATCTGCACCCACAACAATATTTCCTTGAGGTCTCCCCTTTACCACCGGGAGATTGGATAAATCTCACTATCTCGCGAGTTCATGACTTAAAACCTCCAACTCTTCCTTTCAAATCTTGCGATACCCGATCTGGTGATACAGGTATAGCTCCTTCCACATGCAATCGTGGGCTAGGCTTAAAGTTTAGCGCCTCTCGCAACCTCGCGACCTTGTGAATTTGTGAGTCGAACTCTTGTGCCTCCTGCTGCAATCCTCCGAGACATGATTGATCAACTCTGAGTTGACTCCTCCCTCGTCGGATTTCACTACTCGCAACCTTGCAACCTCGCGGGTTGAACCGTCGGGCTTTCCCCCTCCTATTTCGTGAGTCCCCAAGGTGTGAGAATTCAACAGAATGCTGACTCTATCTCCAACCAACACGTGTCCACCCATCGGCCACGCGGTCCCACCTTATGCTCTGCCACACGTCCACATGAACCTCGGCTCCTCGACACTTCGCGACTCCTAATGCCAATACCTCGAGACTTCTCGCAACAAGATCCCGAGGGCTTCGTTCCACCTGTATTCCACTCATGCTCCACTATGGCCCACACTGCTCTCCATCTGTCAGGGTATCACCTCTCGCAATCTTGAGATCCCCACACCCAAACTATTGGACCTTTTCTTGCGAGGTCCCGAGACACGATCCCTCATGCAGATCCAACGGTTCTCTTGTGATCCGGATCCAACGACTGTCCTTCTCTTGCTACTCGCAACCTCGGGACTTGGAGTACCCAATGATTGGGCTCTCACCTTGCGAACTCCCGAGTTCATGAGATCTCTCGATTTCTCGCCACATGTCCTCCTCAGATGAACGGCTATGATTCTCTCACTCCTTCGCCGCTTTGCATCCTCGTGCTTCGCGACTCTGAATACCCAACTCTTGGCCTTTCACCCTGCGATCTCCCGAGTTCGCGAGATCTCTCGATCTCTGCCACCTGTCCTCCTCCGATGGACGGTTCTTAGCCTTCTCTCCACTTCACAACTCGCGAAGCTGAAGGGCTTCCCTTTCGGTCCTCCAATGTCCGAGTCTGCGAGATGAGAATATCCTTACACAAATCCTCCTCAACGAATGACTCTGATCTTGTAGGGATATCTCGTCTCGCGATATCGCTGCTCTTGCTCCACAACTTTTGGGGCTTCAACCCCTGAGTCCCCGATACACGATGCCACGTGTAGATCCTATGACTCCTGTGAATCGGAATCGACGACCCTAACCCTCCTAAGCTTCAAAATCCTCGGACCTTTTCTCCGTAACCTCCTTGCACCTCTGCAAGATCTAACTGTCCTCGAAACTTCATGAAATATTTTCAGAGGATTTCGACCATCCATTCTTCCTTGGGTAATCCACGATATGAAAAAGAGTATCTCTCCATGAGATTCCTTCGCCTTTTCTCTAACCTGCGACGTTTCTTTCTGACTTCAAGTCACACTTATCTACGCTGATCTTCAGTGACTCAGAGGCCTATCCTTCCTGAGCTTTGTTAAATTATTTCAACTTCAACGAGGTTTTTTTGCACACACTCCTTGCGGCAAGACTACAAACACTTCAACTGTTCGAGCTTCCTTGACTCTGTGTATGCCCGTAGTAGGAGTCCTTCAATACTTCACTCAGTGTCACAACTGAGACTTTCTTTAGCCTGCACACTCCTTGCACGGCTTGTATGACCCAATCTCACTTCTGGTGATATGAAAACAAGTGTTAACTCTCTGAGCCTTCTGTCTACGCACTCCTTGCGGACGACTTCAACTGCACTCCTTGCAGGAATCCTTGCTCAAAAGAGAAACAATTGTAACTCACCTCACTTCCTCTCATATTTCAATCTTAACCCACGAAATCATACACATAGCATAATAACAAATGCATAACAAGAATTAATATTCATAAGCAGAGCATTCAACACACATACACAGAGAATAACACGACAGCCATGAATCTGAATCAATTTCTTCTATTAATCCAAGATCTATACATGGGTGTTTCTACAACTCTTTGCTATTCTCCTATGCTCTAGACTCTTCTTTCTCTTGTTGCTAATGTTACAATGATACAAATGAGGGTGTCTATATTCGGTTTTCCCTCTTCCTTCTAGAACTATATAATCTAATAATTCAATTCTATCTCTATCTCAGACGAGAGCGTATGGATCAACGTCTGATTACATTTTTACCAAGGAACCTAAATTAAATGATCTCATTTATATTCAGTGCATCGACTTCAAGGGAAAATTTAAAAATTCAAAAACTTGCGCTGGACGTCTTCCAGCTGGCTTCTGCTTCCACGTTGGTTTTGCTTGTCATTTGGGATGCTCCTGCATCATATTTTTACATTTATCTCTATATGATAATGGGTGCACCTGTCTTATTACCTCATCATTTTGAAAAAGTGATTAATAATTGAAATATCCATTGACAAATAGTGACACCATTATGTCTAATACTAACCTAGTTTATTCAACAAGTTCTTATCCAAGTTTATCTTTACAAGTTTCTCTTGGGAGGTATTGATGAAAACCTCATGTGGTGGACCACCCTTGAAAAACCTTGTAATATCCCTAGGTCGAACCCAATTGTAATGTAAATGAAAATGTACTTAAGTTGGTGAGTTGTTTGATGTCATTTTTGTATGCACCTTTCATGGCATAGTGCACACATGTATTGCACAATAAAATGATGAAGTGTGCACATTCCAGGATACCACACACAACAACTTAAGTGTGCGCGATTTTGAGGCCAGTGAGCCTTTGTGTATATGTTGTATTTTATAGGTTGGTGAGCCAGTTTTGTGATTATTAGGCTGAAGAGTCTAGATGTTAAAGGCCATTGAGCCTACTTTTGTATATGTCTCAGCATTAATATAAAATACATCATTGTGTGCAGACCAACCATGATAAAAGAGTATGGGGAACTAAACTCCACTAGTTGGGAAAGGGTGGGGGCTAAAAGCTAAGGAAAGCAGGCTCAGCTAGGGAGATTAAGCCAAAAAGGAATATTATATTAATATTTCTTAAAGTATAAAGTATGGATAATTATTTTATCCTAAGTTCTAAAGATGGGGACAAGTGGGACAAAGTAGCTCCCAACATGACAAGTGTCAAGTTGGGGACATGCATACATACAGTTTGGACTTAGTTCATTTTCCCATCTCTTCCATCATTCCTTCCATGATTAAGTCATCCATTGAGCCATACCATGAGAATTCACTCACTCAGTTATCTATCTTTTGTACCTTCATGTCTTTGTATCTAAACCTGTATCCATACCCATATTGGTTGGTGTAGTTAGTTAGCTTGGGTTCTAAACTGAAGAAGTGGGTTGTTAGGCCCGTGGGATATCGAAGAGGTGGGTTGTCAGGTCTGTGAGAAATTTCTCTCTAGGTGAGAGAATTGTTGGGGAATTGATTTTCTGAAGGTGCTAAAATTCAACTATAGGGCTCTGAGACTACCTGTCTGGCCTATTGCTGAAGTCCAGAAAGGAAGTGGGGCAGCCAAAGGACTGTTGAGCAGAGAAAGGGTATCCTGGGTGGGACAGGCATATGGGGAATGAGGGACTGTATGTTGTTAGTTTGAGTTGGCACCTGTGACAGAGTCTTTCTTATTGTATATGAACCATTAGCTTGGTTAGGAATCCCTTTACCCGTGTGGAGTTTATTCCCATCTCGGGGGTGACTCACTATTGAGAGTGATGAACAATGTGGTCTAAGGATGGGAGGTTCGTGGAAGGTCTGGACGTAGTTGGTGATATTCTTACCAAGATAAGTGTCAACTGTGTGATAAAGTTACATGCCGCATTGTCATTTACTTGTGTATTTATTTATGGGTTTATTTTATGTGTGGTTATATTTGTATTTATATTTATGGGTATTACCCGCATATGCTACATTTATACATTTACTATTATTTTCATGTGAATCCGTGCATTTACAGATGCATTTGTATGTTTACATTATATATATATATATATGTGTGTGTGTGTGTGTGTGTGTGTGTGTGTTTCTACAAGATCTCTGTGTGTATATATTTTAATTGCATGCAGTTCGAAAAATTCATGTGGCATAGCTTAGTTGGATGTTGGGTATGTTACAGTATGTTCGTCAGAGAGAACGAAATTTTTCTCTCGTGTATCGTGGCCTGGTCTGGGTGGTCGGGGATGTTACAATATGGTATCCAAGCTTTAATTTTAAACATTGAGCTTGGATGGGCCGAGAAAGTTGAGTTGAAGCGAAATTTCATAGAGGATTTATTTCGAAGTGACCAAATTTCAAGTTGTAGAGCGTCCATGGTAAAAAGTAACAACAATTAGGAGGAATTGGGAAAAATCCCCAATTTCTGTTGTTAAATTCATTGGAAAATTGAGAAATTCGGCCATGTGGTGAGATATTATTTATTCAATATATTTTTTAGCAAATTCAGACCTGGAATTGGTCGAATTTGAAGTTACAGTGAATCCATGACAACTGGAGCGATGTTAGTAATTAAAATTCTCAATTCATGAATTGAGTTTGGGGAAAATTCAATCCAGAAATGTCAACCCATAACGATTTGTTGTTACAAAGGTTGAATTCATTTTATCGGGGTGAAATTGGACAAATTTCGTGGTTGCAGAATGCTATGGTAAAATTGGGGAAAAAGTTAGCAAAAGCCCCAATTTATGCAACGGAATTCACGAGGAATTGATGCACAATAAAAATCTTGTGATATGTAAAAGTTGGGTGTCACACGGAAAAATGTTGGTGTGCTGGTGCACGCACTAAATTTTAGCACCGCGCGGAAAAATGTTGGCATGCTAGTGCACACGCTAAATTTTGGCACCGCGCGGAAAATTTTTGGTGTGCGGGTGCGTGCACTAAATTTTGATGCCACGCAAAAAAATGTTGGTGTGCGGGTGCATGCATTAAATTTAGCATTGCACAGTGTGAACACACATAATAATGGTGCGCGTGGTGTGCATAGTATTGGCAGAGCATAGAGAAGTTTGGTTGGTGCGTGCACAATGTGGGTATATGTTGTCGTACAAAAATTTAGTTAATGGTGCGCACAGAGTTTTGTTGCGCGGTGGGGGTGTACTAAACTCTGGCATGGTGTAGCGCGTAGAGTGAAATGCATGCAGAATATCAGCGCACTATACAAAAACTGTGGGCAACAGGTATTAGTACCAAAACCAAAACTGCACACAGTGGATATTGGTGTGCGACATAAAAGTAGTGCGCGCAATTTATTCGCGCGACAAAGAAGTGATGCACAGTGGTTATAATTGAGTGGATCACGATTTACCTTGTGGTGTTTCTGTGTATGCTAAATATGGGTGTACATATTGAATATTTGTGCACACGAGTTCGTTTGGAGGGTGAAGAACAATGGAAAACCAACAAATTTCCGTGACATTTTATACTGTTTGAATGCCATTTTTTTGCAGCGCATTTTTTAGGCCCTTAAGAGCATTTTTAGCAACTCAAAAACCAGAAGAACAAAGTGTAACAAGGTACACTCTTTCTCTGTATCTCAAATAAAATATCTCAGAGAGATCTTTCTAATGGTGTAAATCGTTCGACAAACGAAGCTTTTATGAGAAAGTTACATCTCAAACAGTGGAGGGTAAATTTTAAGAGCCATAAATTCCTTCCTCAGAATCAGATTGAGGTGTAGGAGCAGTAAATGGAAAGATATTGAGCCATAGAAGATAGTCCCTGAGATGAATTAAATTTTTGGGCATGTTAAAAATGTTTAATATGGAAAAGAAGGTACCTGTAGCATTCCAGACCAAAAACATGAATTGGCCTAGAACTTCAACAGGTTGTAACTAGCAGCCCGAAACCCAGAAAAGGTGAAACTTGGATAGACTATCCATAAGATGTATATGAATAAAACCAATTGAGATCCTAGGAAAAATCCAATGGAGTAGTTTCAAAAATACATAATTACAGCGCAGAGTTGCGCCAAGTTGAAATGTGAGCATGAAAATTGATGGACAATTTTCAAATAACCATAACTTTCTGATCAAGAATCAGAATTGAGTGTGGGAGAAGGCATTGGAAAGGTCTTGAATAGTGGAATATAATTATCCACCCAGAAAATTGATCTAGGCATTCAATTTTTCAATAAATTAGAAGAAAGAGTTATGATATATTATTAAACCAGGATGGTTCATATTTTTCATGAGATTGTTGAAACAATTAGGCTGACAAAGTTTTGTTGGCTGCACATTTTGTAGATTTAACAAAAACTAGATCAAAATCAACACAGAGTCCATAGAAATGGAATATGCACAAGGAAATTACATCCAGAAAGATGAAATCAGAGGGATGGATGTCCATTTGGGCATTGAAGGAACAAACTCCAATGGACATGGAGAAGGAAGGGATGAAAACATGAACATGGTAGAGACCATTAGAAATTTACAGAAGGATTTCCAAAGCCACAAAGATGATAATTAAAGGCTTATGAGAGCCAAGGAGAATCAAGAGGAATTAAACATGAAGTTATTACAGAGCTTGAACATAATAGAAAAGAAATTGGATAAGGAAAGTGGCTCAAGTAAATCAAGAAGTCACAAGTTTCCTGATGAGAAAAGAAGAGAAAGAAGTGTTAGCATACATAACCATCACGCTTTGAGGAATTCAAATAAGAGAGCACACAACAACTCAAGTTCATCCCCTGTCAGCAAGTGTAAGAGTTCTGGGGTGGATGAACTGTGAGGAGAAATGAACAAAATCAAACCTCCTACATTTGATGGTGAGAACAAGAAGGATGAAGATGCAAAAACATGGTTGTTGGGCATGAGAAAGTATTTTCATTTGCATAATTATTCTTCTCATGCAGAAGGAAGAATTTCCATCTATTAACTCAAGGGAAAGGCATTCATGTGGCGGGATCAACTTTTGCAGGTGCAACACATCAAAGAGAAAAGTGTTACTTGGAGGGAATTCAAGAAGTATTTTGACAAGAAATACTTGACTAAGAGATACTATGACAAGAAAATGAAAGATTTGTTTAAACTCAAGCTTGGGAGTATGACCATTGATGAATATGAGAGAAGGTGTTTAGAACTACTGAAGTATGTCTCTTTCATTAAGGATGAGACAGTTAAGATTCAAAGGTATTTGAGTGGATTTCCATCATTCATCAGTGAAAAAATACGGTATGATGATCCAAATACATTGGAGGAGACCATAAGGCGAGCTAAATGCTTATATGATCAACAAAAAACAAGGCCAACTTTCCAAAAGGCTTGGGAAGACAAAAATAAATTCACGAGGGATCAAAGGAAGAAGGGATATAAGCCACCATTCTTCAGAAATAATACTTAGGGACAACCAACTTCTATATAACCCATAACAATTGAGACAGGGGGTCAAAGGCCAAGGCAACCACCTATTCAATGTTGGGGTTGTAAAGGGGGTCATATGTTTAGAGATTGTCATCACAGAGGTGAAAAAGTGAGAACTGTCCACAATGTACAACAAGATGAAACAGTGGAGGACATGGGAAAAAATGTACCAATGATCTATGCATCCCTGGACAACAAGAAAGCAGAGTATCAATCACATATGATTGAAGTGTAAGGTATGATAAACAACCAAACCATTGCTATTTTAATTGATTCAGGAGCTAGTCATAGTTATATAGATCTTAATATGGTGTAAAGTTTTCATTTGCCAAGAAGCAAGCATGGAAAATCTTGGTTGGTGTAGCTTTCTACCAGATCCAAAAGAAAAGTTAATGATATGGTTAAGTCATGTCTTATGGACATGAATGGACTGAACATCAGGTCATATTTGGACATCTTGCCTTTAGGTTTCTATGATTGTCTAATTGGGATGGATTGGTTGGATCATCATCATGCTATCCTAGACTATCATAACAAGGAATTTAATTTTTTTCATGAGGAAGGGAGCCTAAGGAGAGTGTAGGGTAGTAACCATAAGAGAAATTTCACCATTACAGCTGAAGAAATGTTACAGAAAAGGGTGTCAGATATTTGCAACTCATATGGAAGAGAAACCTAATGACAAGGTGCCAAATTTGGAAGATTATGCAGTTCTGGAAGAGTTTGAAGATGTGTTCAAGGAGGTACCAGGATTACCCCCAAAGAGAGAGATTGTTTTCTCTATAAATTTAATGTCTGGAGAAACTCTAGTGTCAAAGAATCCATACAAAATGAGTACACCAGGATTAAAGGAGTTGCAAATGCAACTCGAAGAATTTCTGAAGAAGGGGTATATACGCCCAAGTGTGTCACGTTGGGGTGCCCCGGTCTTGTTCCTGAAGAAGAAATATGGGACATTAATATTGTGCATTGATTTCATATAGTTGAATAAAGTGACTGTAAATAAAAAGTATCCTCTGCCAAGGATAGATGATCTCTTTGATCAATTGAAGGATGCAAAGATATTTTCCAAGATAGATCTCAGGTCAGAATACCATCAGATAAGGATTAAATAATAATATATAAGAAAGACTGCCTTCAGGACAAGGTATGGTCATTATGAGTTCACAATGGTGCCATTTGGGTTGTCAAATGCACCAACTGTTTTCATGTGCTTAATGAATGGTGTTTTTTGAGAATATTTAGACAAGTTTTTCATTGTCTTTTTGGATGACATACTTATATATTCTAAGTCAGAAGAAGAGAATGAGCATAATTTGAGGATGGTATTATAAGTGTTAAGAGAGAATCAATTGTAAGCCAAATTGAGCAAGTGCTCATTTTATCATAAGAAAATTCATTATTTGTGACATATCATTTATGAGGATGGGATAGCAGTGGATCCTAAGAAGATAGAAGCCATTAGAGAATGGTCAGCGCCAAAGAATGTGACATAGATCAGATCATTCATGGGCCTTGCAGGATACTATAGAAGATTTATTGAAGGATTCTAAAAAGTTGCACACCCAATCACTTTCTTACAAAAGAAGGATGTGAAGTTTCAGTGGACATTAAATTGTGAAAATAGTTTCCAACACTTGAAACAATTATTAACAAGTGCTCCAATACTAAGGATTGCATACCCAAATGAAGAATTCATTGTATGCATAGATGCATGTAATGAAGGACTTGGTGGAGTCCTTAGTCAAAATGGGTTTGTTATATGTTATGAATCAAGGAAGTTGAAGGAGCACGAAAGACACTATGCCACTCATGATTTGGATTTGGCATCCATACTGCATGCCTTGAGGAAATGGAGACACTACCTCATGGGAAAAAGGTTTGAGCTAAGAACAGACCATAATGGTCTAAAATATTTATTTGATCAACCAACTCTAAATGTTAGGAAATGTAGATTGTTAGAATTTCTAAGTGAATATGACTTTGATATAAAGCATATCAAGGGGTAAGAGAACAAAGTGGTTGATGCACTCAATAGAAGAGTGCATGAATTGCATGCTACAACCATTAGCATGTAACAATCAGATTTGAAGGACATAATTTTGGAGGCTGCAAATTTAGATTTGCAATACAAGGAATTAATGGCAAAATTACAAGAAGGTAATTTGCAACAGAAAATTGAAGATTACAAGCCATATAATGATGAAATTCTCACATACAGGGGCATAGTTTATGTACCAAATTCTCATGAATTGAAAAATATAATATTGAGATAAATGCATAATGTACCTTATGCTGGGTGTTGGTCACTATAATTGCTTAATTAATTTCAAACAACCAAGTGAAACATAAATTATCAACCCAGGGAAGTCTTTTGTTTCAAAGATAGCTGCGCACTATATATGCTC
>JZKD02S2087944.1:290074-316046 GCA_000966675.3 Picea glauca
AATTGTAGGTTGAGAGAATCAAGGGCATGGTTGGAAAGTCTTTGGGTAGTTTTGAGACTTTTCCATTTTTAAGCCTAAGATGGTTGAAGATCCTACTTTTAAGGATTTTGTTTTTTCTTCTTTTTAATCAGATCCTACAATTGTGGATCTTGTAATTAATGATCTTAGTTGGAGAGTGAGTAAGGAAAAACTATATATATTCCTTATGTGAGCCATGTTGAAGAAGGAGGAGGAGAGAGTGCTTAGTTATTGAAAGCCATAGTGCTGAGCTAATGAAGAGCCATAGTCCTTGAATGTAAGAGAGTTTTGAGAGCTCACTTTGAAGAAGGAATATAGAAGATCTACATTCCAGTTGGAGCAGGTCTAGAGACATAGCCCCAGAGGTGGAGGGGTGAACTCCGTTATCAACATCGGTTGTCTCTCTCTTATTTTCCTTCATGTGTTTTTCTCTATTCTATGTTCATTTACTTATGTTTATGTGTTTTAATGCATTATGATAAATGAACTAATATGATCAATAAAACCTGTATAATCCATAGTCAATTTAAAGATCCTCACATTGTAAACATTTGGGAGAGTAGTACTCGACCCGTTTACGGATCAGGTACCAACTGTGCTCATCTGGTACTAGACATAATTCAGAATTTTGGAATGCTTCTAGAAAAAAATCGGCACATGGGTTTTGTCTAGAACGATGTTTTCATGTGGAAACATGTTTAAGAATTCACCCAGATCACACATGTTGACCTCCAACTCAGGGGGAATGATTCTGCAAAAAATAGCAAAAATCTCAAATTGCCAACTTGCACCTCGATTTCCGTGCAGATGGAATGAGATCCAAAAATTCTAAGATATGGGTTTTGTCTAAAATATGAAAAATTGAGCAACTCACGAGCATCTTTTCAAAATGAAAAATAGTTTGGAAGATATGGGTGGATCCATAACTCGAATCTACCCAAATTACATTAAAACCCATAATTTTGGGGATTTGTCCTAAAAATTGTTTTCTTAGTTTGGGGATTCGGTTTCATCCATTCCTCTATGGATTTTATGTAGAAATAAAATCTCATAGGTCTGAGTAGGAGGAATTATTATGTTGTAAGAATGGTTCTTGAGAGAATGATACACATGGTTATGCTGAATAAAATGTTGAACTGATGACTCAATCAATCAATTGAAGGAATGCAAATGCTATTTTGTGCAATTCATGAGTAGACGTAAAGTATTTTAGTCTACAATTTCTTTAGAGGCACCTTGTTGGTTCGGAAAGGGCCCACTGCCCCAACCAAGGTAAGCCTCCCTGTACATGTCTTTGTGTGTTATGAGTTAGTTGTGTAAGTGTGTAAATTTAATAGTTGTGTGTTGTAAATGATTTTAAATGCATTTTAAGTTTAGTATAGATTTATTTGATTTTGAATCAGTGTGAGTAAATGATTAGACATTGAAAAGAGTATATAGTTCCATTTCCATTAATATTTAATTGATAAGAGTTTGATGTATGGGATTGTTAAACAAGCAAATGTTGTTTCTTTGAGTTTGTAATTGTGTTGTTCTTAGTAGGTACAGGAACCACAAGACTTGATCTCTCACCTTCATATTCCATATAATGAAGTCTCTCAATCATATGGATTGTTTCCTGTATTAAATAAGGTTTGATTGGAATTGATAGGGTTATGATTGGTTTCTTTCTAAGAGTGAATAAAGTGGATTGTTGATTACTGTTGTAAATGATTTAAGAAGCAAGATCTAAGTTCATCTCTCCATTTCATGAGTCTATAATGAACAAACTTGCCATCTAAGCAAGATCCTTTTCAACTGAGTGTTTGTTTGAGGTTTTTACCTTGATATTTATCTTCTAGGTTTGAAGTTGTGTGAAGCCTTTAGATATTCCAAAATAGAGTGTTATGTTATTAATTGTTTCTTAATTGAACTATACTCATCATACATAGAAACCTATATGTTATCGACACATATGGTGCATCAACTCTACTAATTACGAATATCGATCCATAATTTATGTTTGGTAATATATTATGCATATAATTGCACCAAAATCCTTTGAATCAGAACTCTCATCTGAATAAGAGTCGGCATGTGAATGCTCATCATCTCGGATAGGTGGAAGAATGAAGGTGTTTGCATGTAGTTGTTGAGGTACATGCGAGACACTTTCCTCAAATTGGACACTACACTTAATGATGATTTGGTTCAAGGAAATATCAATAAGCCTATATCCCTTCACACCATCAGGGTACCCAAAAAAAATACACCCAGTTCTCTGTGGATCAAGTGCCTTCCTCTTTTCAGAGGGAATCCGAGCCCATGCACGTGAACCAAAAATGTGAAAGTGGATCACTTTTAGTTTGAGGCCGCTCCAAGCCTTGTAGGGGGTATTATACTTGACATATCTATGGGGAGATCTGTTTTGGATGTATGTTGCACAATTAAGTGCTTCAGACCATAGTCTCTGTGGTCGTGACTTTGCATGCAACATGCAAGATGCCATCTCTTTTAGAGATCTATTTTTCCACTCAACAAATCCATTTTGCTACAGAGTATATGGAACTGTATGCTGCAACTAAATCCCTGCCTCATGGAAAAGATTATGGATCTCATGATTTACATACTCTCCCTTGTTATTGGTTTAGAGGACTTTGATCTTCTTTCCAGATTGTGTCTCAACCAAGGCTTTGAAATCTTCAAGGTATTGAAAGACCTTAGATTTTTTCCTGAGAAAGTAGATCCATGTAAAACATGAGAAATCATCAACAAAAATGAGAAAAAACCTCTCTTTGTTGATCGATGTATCTGGAAAAGGACCCATGAGGTCACTGTGTATCAAATCTAAAGGTGCAGAGGCTATTTGAGACTTTCCTTAGTTGAATTTCTCTTGAGGGTTTTTTCCAAGAACACATCCCTCACATACTCCCTTGGAGAAATGGATGTATGGTAGACCATCAACCAATATTTGCTTGCTAATTTGTTGCATGTATCTGAAATTAAAATGTCCAAAGCTTTCCTTCCATATCCTACTACTTTCATCAGCATGAGTAAGAAGTAAAGCAGAATCAGGTTCAATGAATTCAGAAAATGTATACAATCTAGACTGATTATTTACCTCACTGGAAGCAACCTTGGAGTTGGTTTGCATGTCGTATATTTCCATGAAATTTGGTGTGAATATGAATTTATTTCCAGTGCTATAATTCGTCATCTGATACATAGAGAGAAGGTTGACAAAACATTTGGGAGCGTGCAACACATTCTTGAATCTTTCGTTGGTGAGTTCAATCCTTCCTTTGTCGGTGACTTTGATAGAAGAGTTGTCTCCCATTAGAATAGGAAGACCTTTGCATGCATCCAATGAAGAATATACTGCTTTTGAAGAATCCATGTGATGTGATTCTCTTGAATCCATGATCCAAGCATCGGAAGAGGAATTGATGGCAATCAAGGCATGGCTAGAATTTCCTTTCTTGGAATTTGGATCTTTTGGATTCTTCTTCTTGGCACCCTCGGGGATGCGATCTCCAAGGTTGTTTTGCTGAAGTATTTGAGATATTATATCTATTTTTTTTTTCATGCATGAGGATTTCGAATGGAATCCTTTGTGACAATACGTGCATTTCTTCCCTTTTCTTCCCTTTTCCCCTTTGGATCTGGAGGCATCGGTGAAGGGTTTTGTGTACCCTTCCTTCTTCAGATGTGCATGATATTTCCTTTTGTCTTTATATTTATATTTTTGATATTTTTGGCTTCCATCTTGCACAATGAGTGCATGGACCCCTGGTCCTTTGATGTTTCCCATGATGATGAGCTTGGTTTTCTCTTGTGTCAAGGATTTGATAAATTCCTCAAGAGAAGGCATCTTCTAGGTGGCTCCAAAGGTGAATATGACATAATGGAATGTGGATACGAATACAGAGAATTCAAGACCAATTTTGGAGAAAATGGTGAGAAACATTTGTTTCTCCTCCTTAGATTTATCAACCCTGCAAGCTTTGAGTTGCAACAGTAAATCCTTGAATTTATTAGAGAAATATTGGATATTGTCGAAGATTTTTGGATCCATTGTGAGAAGTTCCACCTCCAACATGTGTCTCCTCATCTCATCATGTTTTCCAAAGATCCCTTCCAGGGTGTTCCAGGCTTCATTGGGATTCTTACAGGAAGATATGTGAAAAAGGAGATCGAGAGAAATTAGATTGCAAATCGTTCTGAGTGCTTCATCCGTCCGATTTAAGTACTTGGATTTTTCTATGGTTGGTGTCGGTTCTGTATATGTATTCTAGGTTAACCTATACAATCCTCTAGTTTGGATATGAATCATTATTCTCTCCTTCCATGCAAATTAGTTGTAAGGTGTAAGAATGAATTCTCTTTGGAAATCCATCTTTCCGTTGTCTTCAATCTTTTGTACCTGCAAAATGTTTTTGGTGTATCTTTTTCTTAGCAGTCTGTCAGCTCTGATACCATGTAAATGTGTTGAACCTGAACATAATATATCTATCTAAAAAATGATACACACATTTGCAGAGAGAATTTAAGAAAGAAGAAGAAGGAGAGAAAGAATGAAAGAATTCTCATTAACCGTTCTAAATAATGAATAATTTTCACATGATATACTCTGTATAACTCAATGAATGTGCATTAGCGGAGAACCAATGTGCCATAGTGGTGGTATAGAGTGATTTGGACACACACCAACAGTTACGGGAGTGAACTTCCACCTAGTATAGTCTCTCAGGAAGTTATGAGAGTCAATTGCCACCTAGTTGAGTTAACTAATCAACTAGTCTTCAGTTAACTGACTGAACAGAGAGTAGTGAGGAGTTAACTCAAGAAATCAAGGGTAATGCACTAGTATAGTAATGATCCTAGGTAAAGTGCACATTATCCGGTGATGATCCCAATGTTTCATGGTGACAAAACCAATGTAGCATCTAAACTCAACTCAACTAGTCAAACTGAAGTGTCAACTGAAAGAGAATATTCTCTAGGTGGAATATTCTCCCCTAATATATAGGAGACTAGATAATGACTAATTATAACTAATAAATAAGGAAAAACCTTAGGAAAAATAAATACTAGGTGTGTGTGAAGTAACTCCAACAACAATTTGAGTAAGGAACCTCACTTTATTCCATTAAATCCACTTACAATTCCATAGATGTTGCTGATATTTTTATAAAGGAATTTTTTAGATTGCATGGCATTCCCAAGATAATCATTTCTTATTGGGATTTTAAGTTCACATCAAATTTATGGAAAAACCTATTTTAAATATTTGAAACACAATTTTCCTTCAACACTAATCACCATCCTCAAACATATGGGAAAACCGAGAGTGTAATCAAAGTGTTGTAAGATATTATAAGGATGTATGTTATGCATGAACACAAGAAGTGGGAAGATGATCTACCCTTGGTATAATTTTCCTCCAAAAATGGATAACAAGAGTCATTAAAAATGATCCCATTTTAGGCTTTGTATGGCTGAAAGTGAAAAAATCCTATCATATAGGACAATCCAATAGACAATATCACACTTGGACTTGAGATGTTGAATAAGAAGGAACACGAATTAGTCAAAATAAAGAAAAATGCAAAAGTGACTCAAGATAGGTAGAAAAACTATGGTGAAAACAAAAGAAATCATAAAGAGTTCAAGGTGGGGGATCATGTGTATATCAAAGTTAATACCAAGAGGATCTCCCTAAGAATGGTAACGTGTGCCAAGATGCCACCCCGCTATTGTGGACTATTTGAAGTCCTAGAATTGGTGGCACTGGTGGCATACCGAATTTCTCTACCTTCGAATGTTACAACCCATAATGTGGTACATGTATCTTTATTAAATAACTATATTCATTACCCTTATCGTGTTATTGATTGGACTATTATATAGGTGGAGAAAGAAGGAGAGTTTCATCCCAAGCCTCAATGCATACTTGATAGGAAGGAGACAAAGCTCTAGAACTGAGTTATCATGTAGGTCAAGGTGCAATGGAAGCATTTTGGAGTAGATGAGGCCACATGGGAATTAGAGGATGTCATAAAAAAGGCATACCCATTTTTATTATTATGATTATTATTAAGAATTAAAGATACCCCATTTCCCCCCAGTCTGTAATTATGATTAAGACTTCAAGACTGTGACTCATAGACATTGTAATTGTTTTTAATGATAAATTTCCAATGAGTTTGTTGAAGGGAAAATTCTTGATGTAATGGCCATGATGCCATGAGTGGGAACTAGTGAGAGGGAATTGGTAATTTTCAATTACCTTATTTACCCAAATATTTTAACCTTCACCTAAGGAAAACCTTGATTGATGAAATCCATGGAAACCTCCTCCCAGCACTGACTTGGTATGACTACTGGTTGTAAAAGACTTGGGGTTTTAATTGTTTCCACCTTATTTTGTTGGAAAACCAAACAATATTCCACAAACCTTTGAACATTAGTTTTAAGGCCATCCCAAAAAAATTCCTTCTTGACCCTATGGTAGGTTTTCAAGAATACTGAGTTCCCTCCTACCAGAGAGTTGTGCAACTCCAATGTACCTTTTGTTTGAGTTAGGAGTTCTTACATAAATTTAAGCGATCTTTGTACCATAGTGAATCATTTTTCCATGTAAATGTATCTGATGCAATGGAATCCTGTTGCAACCTTTGAATGAGAGTTCACACATTTTCATCATTCTTCCATTCATCCCTCACTTCTATTATCCAATTAGGTTGGATGATCGAGATAACACAAAGAAACGCCTCAACCTCTTCATCCTTTCTTGAGAGTGCATCTGCCACAACATTTTTCTTCCCTTTTTTATAGACGATTTCAAAATCATAACCCAATATCTCGGTCATAATTTTTTGTTGTTCTTTTGAAGATAGTCTTTGTTACAAGAAGTATTTAAGACTATCATGATATTTTTTGACCTTGAAGTGCCTAACTATTAGGTAAGGGCACCATTTCTTTAATTCATGTAGTATTTCCATCATTTCCTTCTCATAAATGGGTCTGTGTAAGTCATTTCCCTTGAGTGGCCGACTTTCAAAGTCCAGGGGCCTCCCTTCTTGCATTAGGACAACACCAATTCCATTTCCCAAGGCATCGCATTCCACAATAAAGGTTTTTGTGAAGTCTGGAGTGGTAAATACAAGATCTTTACACATCACCTTTTTAAGTTGTTCAAAAGCTTTAGTTTCCTTTTGAGTCCATGAAAATGCATCCTTCTTAGTTAGTCTCATTAAAGGTGTTTCTATTCTTCCATAGTGTCAAAACAACTTGTGGTAGTAACCTATCAAACCCAAAAATCCTCTAAGATTCTTCAATGTTTTGGGAATCAGCCAATCCATCATGGCCTTAATCTTGCTAGGGTATACCTTGACACCTTCATGAGATACAATATGACCCAAATACTCTACCTCCTTCATCATAAAGAAACATTTGGATGGTTTGGCATATAGTTGCTTCTCCTTTAGTAGTTATAGCACCTTGTCAACATGTCCCACATGATCCTCCCAAGACTTGCTATAGATTAGTATATCATCAAAAAATACTAACACAAATTTTCGAAGGAAGGGATTGAAAATGGAATTCATCAACCTTTGTAATGTGGAAGGTTCATTTGTAAAGCCCAAAGGAATGACCAAAAATTCATAATGGCCTTCATGAGTTCAAAATGCTATTTTTGGGATATCTTCTTCCTTCATTCTAATCTGATGATACCCTGAACGAAGATCCAACTTTATGAAATAGATTGCTCCGTGTATTTCATCTAACAATTCATCAATGACAGGAATGGGAAACTTATCTTTAATAGTGATATTGTTGAGCTATCTATAATTTGGACACATATGCCTTGATCCATCTTGCTTGAGTATCATTACCACCGATGCAAAGTAAGAATTTTGTCTAGGTATAATAATGCCAACCTCTAACATTTTGTCAACCATGCACTCAATTTCACTCTTCTGGGCATATAGGTATTTGTACGACCTGATTTTAGGAGGAACACTCCTAGGAATTAGGTGAATAACATTATGATGATTTCTAGTAGGTGGAAGACCTTTGGGAATATCTTCAAATACTTTGGAATGATTATCAATGATCCCTTGGAGATCTAGGGGAATAGATGGCTTAGATGTTTGAACATCCAGTGAGAATAGTTGTGCAATAACACCTTGATGCCCCTTTTTCAATAATTTTATCATGCTATTAGAGCTTATCACCTTACTGGATTTCCCTTTGATACCTCTTAACTCAATTTCTCTTCCTTCCAATGAAAATTTCATGAAAAGTTCTTGAAAATTAAAAGCCATTATTCCTAATGATTGTAACCATTAGATTCCTAGTACGACATCAGAACCACCCATGGGTATAGAAATAATTGGACTATTCATTACATATTCCACCATATTAATATTGATCTTATTGCATTTTCCTGAGAAATTGATAGTTCCTCCATCTGCAATCATTACTTGAAACTTTGGCACTGGATATATAAGGAAATTGAGAGCTTTGGCTAATTTATAGTGAATGAAATTATGAGTAGTACTAGAATAAATTAGGACTATTACCTTTTTCTTTTTGATATATCCTTCGATCTTGAGGGTTTGAGGAGTGCTAATTCCAACCAATGCATTACATGATATCATGGGAGTGAACTCTTTAGACGAAATCACTTCTACATTTTCATCTTGATATGGTTCTTGTTCTTGTTCTTGATATTCTTCCTCTTCACAATCTATGTAGAATAATTTATTCTCACCACACTTATGTCCCTTACTGTACTTTTTTTCACAATTAAAGCATAAACCTTTTTCTTTTCTTTCCTCCAATTGTTGAGTTGTCAACCTTGTGGGTTGAGGTGTTTTAGAAGAAGGAGCATTATTCTCTCGATGGATGTTAGGAGTGGTCCTTCTAGTAGCCATGGCCATATTTTTACTTTCAACATTTCTTTCCACCCTAAATGCATTCTCCAATAATTTGGGTTCCCAAAGGTGAACCTCATGTTGAATGTTATCCCTTAAATTTCCTATGAATACATCAATCAAGTGCTCATTTGGAATATCTTTTACCTTTATAGTCAATCTTTGGAAGTTATCAATGTGCTCTATAACTGAACCCTTTTGCTTGAGATTTATCAATTGGCTAAAGAATGTATTGCTCATTGTATCCTCATAGCGTGCTATCATTTCTTCCATCAAAATTGTCCAATTGAAGAGTGATTTGTGAGAACAAAGCCATCAATACCACACAAATTGATTGGGTTCTAAATATAAAGAAGCAATGCATACGTTTTGTGTATGTAGCACATTATGTAGATCAAATAATTGCTCCATCTGAAGTATCCATGTGATTGGATCCTTGCCATCAAACTTCCTCATATCGATCTTAGGAACATGGTTGGTCTTCAACCCAAAGCTGGAGTTTCTCCATTCTTGATTCATCTTCCTTATGTGCTCATCATGAATTTAATGGGATACATTTTCACTTTCAAGGGTCCTCTCTATTAGGAATTTTTTCAATCCTTCCATGATCTCCCTTTTTAAGCCATCCATCTTACTATCCATTATTGCCTCCAATTTAGCTTCAATTGCATCTATCATCCCTTGTAATTCATATTTTGTCACTGTCTTCTTTTCTAAATCATTTATGTCCCTACACATTTCTTCACATTCATCAAGAGTCCAATTAGGACTGTCTAGAGGCTTATTTGGTGTAGAATTTCCGTTTTTTGGTGGCATGTTGGCCAAGTATCACTTTTAAACCTTGATTTTGAGGTGGTTCTGCTAGAAAATATTTCTTATGCTGTATCTCCAAAATTTCGGTGCTTCTGGGTATAAAAATTTATTTTTTGTAGTTCTCTGATATTTCTTCTTTGTAATTCCATATGTCTGATCAAAATTGGATGTGCCAAGTGGAATTTATGGTAACTTCCCCACAACATGCTGATTTGTGGCCTTTCCAGGAGATCTCACTTGTATAGCGTGCCCCGCACAAAATAATTGATACACAATTCTGAAACTTGTACCAGGAATACTATATATTTTCCGCCATCCAATGCAACTTGTCTCACTCAATTTGGATGCTCTAGGAAAAATTTATGATTGTTTTACCTGGAACACCTGCTTGAGACTAGTCAATAGGACTAGTTAGATACCCTATCTTCCACAAGGTGTATCTACAAATGTAAGATGACCCATAATATGATATTTTTATCAATGATACCTTAATAAGTTCTGTGAATATCCTCTAGATTTCAAGGTCTGAAACATTACCAAAACAAATTTATAGCGAAATTTATGTGATAACTCAATTCAAGATGACTCCAGAACCCTATCTTACACAGGATATATCTCTCAAAGTATAAGGCCCCGGGAGATAAAATTTGAACCGAACATACCTTGAGCCATCTACTAAATATTCTCCAAGGTGTTCCTTCTGAAACATTGTAGAAAACAAAATTATATCAAAAATTCCAAGGTGTCTCAGATGTAGCAGCGAAACCCCAAGACCTTGAGCTCTGATACCATATGTTAAGAACCAAATATCAATATAGCATAGAAAAACCTCATAGTAAGTAATCAATGCCTTGAAAAAGAGATAATTTCAGATAATAAGCCTCTTCGAGGGGGAAAACTCCTTATACACCACATAAATTTCCAAATACAAGATGATTCCAAATGAAAATGTCTCCTTGGTATATATAAGAGACTAGGAGGTACAATTACAACTAATGGACCCAAGCTGACATAATTAAAATAACATTAATAATGTAATATACCCCAATTAAGTGGTAATGTGCCACTATTTAGGGCTTAATATAATTTTAAAAAAAATGGATGTGAAAGTACAAGGTTTAAATGACTTTGCACTATTTCCAAGCCAAGGAAAAGGAATTCCAAATTTGAAAAGCAAGGAATTGAAAATATTTGGAAGGGGAATGGTATAGGTATGATGATTATATAATCAAATACACAATCACTAATAGAACATATTGCATTCAAGGATTAAGTTAACCAAGAGTGCATTCAATGACAAAAATTTTCCAATTTGATTAGGAACAAATTTTGAAAAGAGGTCAAAAAGAAGTGATAACCCAATCAAACCAGATAAAAAAAGTCTCAAGAAATCACAAAATATTCCAAGGCACACCTCTGAGTCAAAATACTTCAAAATGCAGAGAGGAAAAATCTCACAAATTGACACAAAAGGAGGACTGACACCCTTGCTATCATGTAGACAGGGTATTACTGAGGGGGGGATGCCCCTGAAACAGTACAAGGGAGTGTCACTAATTCCCTACAGAGGAAGGATAGAGAGAGTCAACACCCTGCAAGCCTCGTATAGGGAGTATTCTCACCTGAAGATGGTCAAAATTTCCTCAGATTCAAAAAATGAAAAGGCTATTGACTTTGCAAGTTACCTAAGGTTTCTAGAGACTGATAAAAAGAATGAAACACTAAAAAAAATAGGAAAAAACAAATATAATGAACATCATTCATAGGATAGAGAATGAGAAGAACATGGTGTTGTTCCCCAATATGGTCACCAAAAACTATTGTGATAAATTCACCCCACAGATAGGTTGAATTCTCCTTAGACTAAAAACATAATCTAAGATAGATTCGAAACAAATGGTGGTTGACTTCCTTTTAGATTAATATTTTAATCCTATAGATATAAGGAGAGATTTAGACTAACCTTAAGTCTGACATTTTTCCTCGTTTCTCAAAACCTTGATCTCGCTTCTCGAAGCTTCTCAATGATCAAAGGAATATTTAAGAATGGGAGACAAACAACTCTACTTCTACAATATCTTGTTAGGAAAAGACTAATCTATATAAGCTTTATTTTACGTAAGCATTAGACAAATGCACAAACAACAATTGAAAGGAACATGCCAAGTTATTTATCATAAGTGATTACATATGGATGATGGCACAAATATTCCAATCGTTCTTTCCTACAGCCCTTGGATGTACACATAGGTATTCCAAAGTTTGTCTTCAGATCAAAACCTCCACACCTTATAGAATTCATCTCCCTTTACCATGGATGGCCTTGCTTATATAGGTTTTTGTAATCTCAAACACCATTAGAAAATGAAGGGAAGGTTGAGATATTTTCTCCCTAAGTTAGGATTTGGAACCCCATAATGGAGGGAAGTTGAGTGACTCAAGGCTATGAATCATCGCTCATCCATAACCACCCAAAGATCCTCAGAGATGGCCCTTAGATAAAGGTGGAGTTAGGAATAATTGACTGACACCGCCCCAATGTTTGAGACAGAGTGTTAGTGAGACCCCCCGAAAGTGGTCTAGAGAGTGTCACCCAAGGGTTGATTCCCTCTAGAAATGAACAGGGGAGTGTCACCCTTCCAACCAAGTCAAATATAGGGTACAAATCAAGTGTTTGTCCTTCAGAAAATGATGTTTCCTTCTCCCTATTGACTAGGGAAGTGAAAAAATGGTGTCCCATGGTGTCTATGTTGGTAAAACATAAATGTAACACTTAGGAAAGTTTTGTTTTGATATTATGACACTTAACAATGCAACTATACATAAGTGTGACATTAAATGAAATAGTGACGAAAGCGTGACACTAGGTAGTGTGCAAATTTTTCATGTAACAACAGTTCCTTTTTCAAAAATATATTACCAAAGTCAACCTTGTTATCATAATATACTTTGGGGATATTGTTTCAAAGTATTGTTAATATGTGTTAAATTTTGAATTGATGAAGAATTGTCTCAAGAAGATTTCCATTAATAACGAACTTTTAACACTTAACTCATTTGTTATTTCCATGATATTTGAATTAAATGTACATTGGGGAGATTAAAAATATAGGACATAGTTTACCATGGAGTAGTGGAGAATCATGATAGTAGAATGGGATAATGAAATGGCTCGACTTGAGCATGGTGGTGTAGAAGAATCAAGAGTATGTGGAGAAAATGTGAAATTACAACAAACACACAATGAAATTTCAAGAAATTGACTAAGTATAAGAATGGATTGGAACAATGGGATTGGGGGTATGTATTTAAGGATTGTGAAATTACCACGGCCCAAGGGGAATCTTAAAAATATAACTAAGTATTTAAATGTCACAAAGCACAGTGATATTTCAATAAATTGACTAAGTATGAGGAATTGGTCGGAGGCAGGGGTCTCAGTGGTAGACAATAGAATCGGGAAAATGTCTTAGACCCGTGGTGAAATGTTTTGAAAATTTTCTAAGTGTGGTTGAAAAATGAAGGTGGAGGAACATGATGGTGTATTTTGGATGATGTGGAAGTTTGAACAAGAGTGAAAATACCTCATGAACCCACGAAAAACTTGAATATTTTCTAAGTGTGAGAAAGGAATATACAAGAAAGAGTTTACAAAATATTTAATGCATTTGAGTATCAACAACTTGCTCCAACTATGGGACAATAACTCCCTGTGGGTTAGTGAGAATAAAAAATCTCTATCATTGGGAAATGGAGTCAATAAACAAAGAAATAATAGACTTTAAGAGATATTTACAAGGAAAGAAAAATTATATACATGCAGTGACTGAGAATTTTTAGGACAAAAAGATCTTAAGGTGTTTCCCATTGACTGGAAACATGTGTACTATTCCTTTCATGTATTTCAAAAAAACAAGTTGTACCTAAGTACTCTTTCAACCTTATAAGGACTGATCCACAATGCTTCAAACTGTGTATGTAGAGATGGTTTTTATTTTTCCTTATTCCATAACAACACCTACTGTCCCTTTTGAAAATATTTTACTGATACATCTTTATCAAAATGTCTTTTGATAATACATTGTCTTTGATTCATCTCTCTTAATTCCTCACTTCTTTTTTTTTCAATATGCATCAATTGATCATATCTTCTTTGTAGAGGGGAAACTTGTTCAACATATTCTGTCTTCATGAAATAAGTCAGGGCATTTAATTCTAAATGACTTGGAATTTTTTTATTATTTTACATATACCAATATATATGGTGATAATAACGTTCTATCCTTTGGTGTAATTCAATTGTCCCATAGTGCATCAATCAATCTTACATGCCAATTCCTCTAGTTCGTAGCTATTGTATTTTTAATAATTTGGATCAATGTCTTATTTGTCGACTCAACCAAGTCATTTCCTTGGGGATAATAATTTGATGATTGACCCATGATGATATCATATTCTCCACAACATTTAATAAATTTTTATCCTATGAAAATTGATCCATTATCAGTTATTAGTTTTTTCTGGAACTCCAAATCTTAAGAAAATATTATCTTTGAAGAAAGTTTTTTCAGAATCAACCCTTTTTAGAGCTACTACTTATTTCCATTTGGTGAAATAATTAGCTGCAGTGAGAATATATGAGTTCCCTTTGATGGATTTTGGATTGATTGGTCCAATAACATCTAGTCCCCATTGTTTGAGAGGTTCTTCGATCATTATGGTTTGCAATGGAATTTTTTATTTCTTCATCTTTCTTGAAATTTTTTGACAATAAATGCATTTTCTAAACATTGAGTAAGAATATTTAAAAATGGTGGGACAATAATAGCCAACTCTCTTGATTCTTTGTGCAGTTTCTGACAAGAAATGCATTTTTTGAACATTGAGTAAGAATCTTTAAGAATGGTGGGACAATAATACAGAACTCTCATGATTCTTTGTGTAGTTGTTGTAGGTGTGAAATGTCCTTCCCAAACACCTTCATGAAAATCTTCTAGCACCTTTCGAGCCTTTGTGGAATCAATGCATTTTAATAACATTCCATCAAAATTCCTCTGAAATAATACTTTAGAAACCAATAAATATTGATTGGATTTCATTTTCAATGATCTTCTTTTCTTTGAAGACATACCAATAGGAAATTGACCAGAATTTAAGTAAAATATTATGTTATTGTACCAATATAATGTGGATGATGATGACCCCAATGAAATGGATATGTCTCCATTTACTTCATCAATTCCTGTTATTAGATTGCATAATATTTTTCCTTTAATTTCTTTTAAAGGACTGATAATTCTTTAATTTTGGCAAGCCAATTTTCCCATTTTCCTTCTCTAATATATTGATTAAGAATCATCATCATTGGAGAGGTCTGTTGGAAGATTGGTTGTTGTCATTGATGTCAACCCTTATCAATGGTTGTAATCATTGATGTCAACCCTAGCCATTGGATTGTGTAGCCCATAGTTGATCGAAGTAGATAAACATGAAGGAAATTAAACATGTAGATAAAACACCCATGGATGGATATTATAAGTCATGCCACTTCCGGTGGTATGTGGCACATCACGTGGATCCTCATGATTGAGGAGAAATAATGTTTTGAAGATGACAATGTAAATTGAAGTAGAAAATACATATCGGCCCTAATGTTAAAAGGAAGTGACATAAAGGATATAAATACATATCATTATACATTAATTTTATACACACAAGTTTGTTAATGAACAAGGAGATATAAGTCAAATTTCAGAGGAAATCTGAAGTAAAGAAGGCCAAATTTTAAGGGAGGATGAAGTCTCTTGGTGATGTGTTCTAAGGTATGTTATTTACAGGTCATCTTACCATTTTCGCTATAAATTTTTTTCTAGAATGATTTACATGGTGAAATTCAGAGGCTATTGAGAAGACATATCTAGGTACCCATGGTAAAAACTTCAGATCTTTATTCTCTATAATTTTGGATATATACTCTGTGGAAGATAGGGTTTTTGAATAGTCCTGAAGCTAGTCATAAACATGTGTTCTGGGTAAAACAATCATAACTTCTTCCTAAAGAATCCAAATGAAGTGAGACCGATTTCATTGGAAAGAGTACAGGATGTAGTTTCCTGTGTACTAATTTCATAATCTAATGCTAAATATTAAGAGCAGGGAATTATGTACAAATTCAATCTCCTGAATAAACCAAAATTGAATAAGGTCTACCATTTTCTCTATAACTCCCTTTTGGGAGGATTCAAGGAGTGAAAATTGGAGGATTTTCAGAGAATACATTGAGTAATATTATCTATAGGATCAAAGTATTCCAAGAAGTGAAGAATTGCAAAATTTGAAGAAGTCTCATGAATAATTATCAGGCTCTATGTGATGGTTGGTTGATGGTGATAATTCAATGTAAAGTTTTATTATCTCTCATATATTATTGGGTGGAAGGAAGGGGCAAGGATGGAGAGGTAAACCTTATCTTGATATTGGAGGATTGTATCTTCCTTTTGGAGGTTTATCCCTCCCTTTATATTTGGAAGTTGTAGTTTCCATTGAAAGTCATTACTTCCCTTGAACAATAAATATTGATTGTTTCTGATATATTGTGCATGGTGTGTTGGTGTAACTCTTCTACTATTGTTCATTTCTCACTGGATCTGATTGAATATATAATTTTGTTGAAGTATAAGTTGATTTTTTTTTTAAATTGTACTTGATATTGATTCACCCCCCTCTCAATATCAACAATTGGAATCAGAGCGGGTTACCTTCAGTACAATTTAACCATTGGAAGGAAGATCCTAAGTAGATATGGAAGACAACATTCCAAATGGGATTCCACCATTTGATGGAAGCAATTTTGAATACTGGAGTAATAGAATGGAAACTTACTTGAATGCTCTTGGGGAATATGTTTGGTTCTCATTTGCTTTAGGATAAAATGATTTGAAGAAACCAAAGACTGCAGCTCAAAAGGAAGCAAGAAGGAAAACCAAATTGGCAATAGATACCATCCTATATGGATTGAGAGATTGAGTGAAATCCAAGGTGGGATCATGTGCATCAGCAAAATATATCTGGGACAAGCTACAAGAAATTTATGCAAGGGAAGAAGCAAAAAAATAAGAAGAAGTTGAAACAAATTACAACATATCTATTTTCAAAGAAGCAAATAGAGGTGAGTTATTTTTCTTTAATTGTGAATAAGTAGGACATGTTGAATTTGAATGTCCTTATCCAAGGATTGAAAGGGATGATACTGAAGAAGAAAATTCCAATGGAGAAGAAGAAAATCATGAAGCAGAAATGATTCAACAAGAATATGAGAATCTTAAAAAATTGAAGCATGTTGAGATTGAAAATAGCAAGCTAAAAAACACACATAGAAAACTAAGAAGTGAATTGGGTAGTTGTGAAAATACAATTGAAAGATTGAAGAAACAATTAGAAGAATTCGAGAAACTAAGAGAAGAAACCATTTCCTTGAAAACTATAATCGAAGAAGAAGAAGAAGAATATAAGTAAGGAATGTCCAAATGATGAAGAAAGAAGAAGAATGTGAGAAACTTGAACAAGAATTTGTCTCATTGAGGAAGAGCTTAAGAAACTCTCAAGTTCCAAAAGACTTAACACATCTTGGATGCATGGGTGAAAATTCATACAAAGAAGATGCAAATACCAACAAGAAGGTTGAAGAAATCTCTACAAAGATAGTTGATGAGAAGTGGACCAAGACACCAGAAAGAAGGAATGATTACAAAAGAGATGAATATCCAAGAAGGCCTCCTACCTTCAATAATCAAAGAAGCTTCAATCAGTATGAAGGAAAATACATAAGAGTAGATCATGAACCCAGATGGACTACATCAAAAAGAAGGTCACTTACTCTCAGGTCTCAAAATTTCTTTCTTGGTCATTGTTATACTTGCAAAAATTTTGGACATAAGACAATTAATTGCAGAATCAATGAGAGGAAAAGCTATGCAAGAAACATGAATGGTGTAAATAGAAGATATAGAAACAATCATGGATTTTTCAACATAAGTTATAATTCATTTTCCCCATTGATGGACAAAAATATTGTATGCTACAAATGTACTTATCTTGGTCACAAAGCATGATATTGCAGATATATGAATGAAGATGATCCTATGCCAAATGTCTCAATTCCAACCACAGTATGGAGAAGGAAAGAGATTCCAAACAATGAATATTGTTGAATAGCATTGATCACTGAAGAATGTAAAGAAGAAGATGAATGGTACATAGACAATGGATGTTCTTCACACATGATCAGGGATCAAGACAAATTCATCAGCTTGAAGAGAAAGGGTGGAAATGTTTCATTTGGATATGAATCATCTACCAAAATACTTGGAAAAGGTGTATTAGAGCTTGGAAGAAAAAATGTAAAAGAAAAGAATGTCCTATTGGTTGAAGACTTGAAGCATAATATACTCATTGTTATTAAAATGTGTGATCAAGTATATACTCTCATGTTTGACTCACAAATATGAAAATGTTGGCATATCTTTCAGGAAAAGAATGTGATTGTCATTGATGGCAAGAACAACATCGATGACACTCAAAAGATTGATGGCAAGAAAAACATTGCAAAGAAGCGAACAATTTGCAGAGATCATAGCTTAGGAAGGAAAGTGCAAAAGGTGAACAGATCTCAGGCGTTAGATATGAGCACGAGGAACGATATTTGTTGGATACAAAAGAACATGGAAGACCTTTAACATGCGAGGTGAAATGAGCTTACAAAGTATCGAAAGCAGTAGGGACCATCCATCGTCGAGGAGGATACATGGCAGTAGATGTGCAGCATCGTAGAATTGGGTATCGGGAGAATGGAGGTAAGGAGACTCCCAAAGTCACAAAATGAAAAATCGTGACTTGATCTAAGTCCTTAGATCATGGGAAGGTGTATTGTTGATTTGGAACCTGTGGAAATTGGGAAATCGGGAATCGGGTGAATAAAGTTGAGCCAACGTCCACAAACGGGAAGTCGCGAAATGATCTAGATCATTGGATCACCGAGGATCTGGGTCGTTGATATGATATGAAGTCCAAGTTTGTGAAGATGAGATATTGACCATTGGATCGAGGAATAAACTGGACCTTCAAATCTAGGAGAATAAAATCTGTCATGAGAGGAGACCCACGTCAATAAGGACAACTGCAGTCTGCGTCAACAAGGACCATGCCATATAAGAACTCATGAAATCCCGAAATGTAGAAGGTGATCACAACCATTGAGTCACAGGAAATCTCAGACCATTGATATGAGGTGATTGAAGTCGGGAGTTCAGGAATTGAAAGAAAGGAGGTTCTCTAACCCTCGACATCGCGAGTCGCAAAGTCGCGAAATGATCGAATGCTTGGCCCATGGTCATAGCCATGGTCACATCGGCAAAGGAGCTAGCATGTGGCTAGGCTCCACTTTGGAGTTTCGTGAGTTGAGAAAATTGAGGTGATTCACATTCGATCACCTGAAACACGAAATCGTGAAACAAATTTTTGTTTGGCCTATGGTCACATCGAGTGGACATGTGGGGAGAAACACACCCGGTGCTAGTTCGTGAAGGTAAATATTTGTGAGGAACATATTTGACAGATCAACAAGTCTCTTCATGTTTAATCCAATGGCATTGATTATCTTGACAATCTGATCGAAGGGTTACTGTTGCACTTCATGGATTATTGATCAATTACGATTCAGTTAGAAGAGCTGAATCATAGTTCTTGGGCGATTGGAGATTTGGTTGCTTGCCAATTTTATTTGGAGATTCAAAGTGTATATAAATGGAAGGATTGTATAAAATCAATACATCGTGACTGAGTTATGTTGGTTGTTCTCACTAGAAAAATGAGTTGAACTGGGAGAAAGGAATATCACAGTATGCACAGTGCGAGATCAAACTCAGAGATGAGAAACATAAGCTTAACATAACAGAAAAGGTGAAGAGAGTAGAATGTACACATACTAAAGAGCATGAAAGGAACAAAGAAAGAACAAATAGAAAAATACAACAATTCAAGCCAAGTATGAACATAACAGAAGAATAGTGAAGCAGAGAAGAATTGTTGAAAATAGAAGAAGTGGTAAGAATTGATATATCTGTATTGTTGGTTATTCAATAATTTATTTATAATCAGAGAGGTAGGGAGGTGCTAGGGAGGACTATATTCCTCTGTTATTCAAGTTGGTGCTTGAATACTGGAAGTTGTGGCTAGAAAACAGGGTGGTGCTAGGGAAAACACAAAGTTTTCTATATGCAAGTTGGTGCCTGTAAGTGGAAGTAGGTACTTCCATCTAGTTAGTGCTAGAACACTCAGGGAGTTGATTCTTCCTTCTAGTGGGTGCTATAGAAACCAGAGAGTTGGTTCTCTCAGCAATTTTCATCTTGTAAAACATAGGTGGTAGCCTCATTTTGAGTTGGTGCTCAAAGATAGATGATGTACATAACATAAAATATTGCTTATCATTCAAAGAAGAAGAGGTTTTTTCCCTTTATGGGTTTCCTCGTGAAAATCTGTCTCTGTGTATGTCATATGTGTGATCGATGGTTATTATTTCTGTTGTTCATATCTTGTATAATCTAGATGGTCACTTGGTGAAGTTTAAAAAGAACGTTTTAATAAACATAACATTGTTTAAGCACAGTAACAACTGATTCACCCCCCTCTCAGTTGTCTTAGTAATTTCAATAATTGGTATTAGAGAAGGTTCATTTTAATTAAAGGTAGATCTGTAAGCTTAAACATGAGAATTCATGAAGGGACTTCATCCAATAATCCTCCTTTGTTTGATGGAACAAATTTTTCCTTCTGGAAAGTTAGAATGAGAACATAGATAATGGCCTTAGGTGCTGATGTTTGGGATGTAGTCGAAACTGGATATATAAATCCTGTTGTGCTAGCTTCTAAAGATGATAAGTTAGAATTTAGTTTCAATGCAAAGGAAATGAATGCTATCTTGAATGGACTTGCTGAAGCTGAGTTTGTAAAGGTGATGCATCTTGAATTTGCCAAATCAATGTGGGATAAACTTATTAGAAGTTATGAAGGAAACAAGAAAGTAAAAGATGCCAAACTTCAAACATATAGATTGAAATTTGAACTAAAGATGAATGAGGATGGGACAATTAGTAAGTATTTTTTAAGAGTTCAAGAGCTTGTGAATGCCATGAAGGGTCTTGGTGAGAAGATTGAAGATGCATTTTTAGTTCATAATATTTTAAGATCTCTGCTTGATAGATTTAATCCAAAAGTTTCTGCTATATAAGAATTAAATGATCTTAAAACTCTGTCTATTGATCAACTCCTAGGAACTCTAACTAAATCTGAAATGAGAATTGGCAAAGATAAACCCATCACTAGAGAAGCATATTTTAAAGCAGACAAGAATACTGATTCAGAATTAAATGATATTGAGGCAAAATTTGTGAGAAGGTTAAAAAAAGGATCAGGAAAATATCAAGGCAAGTTGCCCTTCAAATGTTTTAACTGTGGTAAGATAGGTCATTTTTCATCTAAGTTTCCTCACAAGAAAAAGCACCAGAACTTTGATGATGAAAATAATACAAATTTAAGAAATACAGTAAAAATAAAAGTTTGAGTGCAAACAATGACAACTCCTCAGAAGACATAGATAATGATTCATCCTGCGAAGACAAAGCGAATGATTTTATTCTTATGGATATGGGAGATCTTAATGATGAACACACAGGAGGTGACATGGATGATGAATAATTTGTGGTGGATATGGAAGGTGAATTAATCAGTGCTTTGGAAGAAATTGGCAGACTCAGATTTAAGAAGAGAAAACAAAAGCAGTTGTTGATGCAGATTAAAATGAATGGTAAAAAACCTGATGAAGAATTTGCCTTGCTAAAAGTGGATTTAGAAGAGGCAAAGAAAATAGAGGAAATTTTGAAACAACAGTTATCAGAGAAAGATGACATGTGAATCCTTGGAAGAAGAGATAGTAAAAAACATAAAAGAGATGGAGAAGTTTAAGGCATTGTATCACCAAAATCTGTCAAGTATTAAAGACTCGGAAGGATTAACCTCCATTCTAAATCAGCAAAGGAATCCAAAGTTGAAAGTTAGCTTGGGTTATGAAGAAGGATCAAGTAGTGATCATCCAAGTAACACATAATCCATCAAGTTTGTCAAATCTACAATCATTGACAACAACCACTCTGCAAAAACAGAGAAGGATAATCATCTACCAAGAAGGAATGAAAGAAAAAGTACCAGAACCAAATACCTAGATCAAAGAAATAAAAAAAACACATCTTTTGTTCAAATAAATTGTCATTGTGGAAGAAATCGACTCACTCAAAGAAGACAACCATTTTCTAGGTACAAAGGATTTTTCTATGGATATCGTTTTTTTTGTTCTAGCTTTGGTCACAAACCTGTAAATTGTTCTTTAAGATTTAGATATGAGCAATATATGTACTCAAGGAATAATTATCTTCCACAACAAAGATTGAGACAGTCAAGTAACAAACAACCACAGACTACAAATCATGTGATGGTTGGGAAAAAGACGCAAGTTAAGCATAACAATCATTATGATCTATTATTCAGTGAACCAGAATGTTACACCTGCCATAATTATGGACATAAAGCTGTAGACTGTCGTTTAAGGAACTATAAGTCAGATTTGAATCCTGCTACTGAAAATTTCAAGGTTTGGAAGAAGAAAGAAGATGACCAATGTGGATTAGTGTTATCAACCCAAAGACAAAAGAATACCTGGTATATTGATAGTGGATGTTCCAAACATATGACTGGAGAAAAAGGTAAGTTTCTAACTCTAAGTGAAAGAAAATCATGGAATGTAACTTTTGGAAACTATGCACTAGGACAAATAAAAGGTAAAGGAATGGTAAGTCTCGGTAATGGAAAATGGAAAGCTCAAGATGTGTTGTTTGTAGATGGTATGAAGCATAATATGCTTAGTGTCAGTCAATTCTATGACCGAGAATGTGAATTTTTTTTTACTTCTAAAGATTGTAGAATAAAATTTGTGAATTCAGGTCAACTGATTGCAAAAGGTATAAGAACATAAAACAATGTCTATGTGTTAAAAGAAGAATGTCACTTAAGCAAGCATGATGAAAGTTGGTTATGGCATAGGAGACTTGGACACCTAAATTTTGATCATATAATCAAACTTAAAACCAGTGCCGCAGTAAAATATCTTCCAAAGATATCAAATCCATATGATTCTGTTTGTAAACCTTGCCAAATAGGAAAACTTACTCGAACACAGTTTAAATATAAGAACTTTCCTTCTATAGAAAACCCTCTTCAGTTAGTACATATAGATTTATGTGGACCATAAAGGAAGGAAGGTACAGGAAAAGAAAACTATTTCATGTTAATTATTGATGATTATTCTAGACTAACATGGGTTTCCTTTCTGAAGGAAAAGTCTGAATCATTCGAAAAATGCAAAGTGTTTAAGGCTCTGACTAAGAATCAAACAGGAAAAATATTGAAGGAAGTAAGGTCTGATAGAGGAGGAGAGTTTAGTTCATGGAAATTCAAATATTTCTACCATAAACATGGAATCAAAAGAGAGTACACTATTCCAAGGACTCCACAACAAAATGGAGTAGTTGAGAGGAAGAATAGATGAGTTCAGCAAATGGCAAGATCAATGATGAATGATATGAATATTTCTCAGACATATTGGGTAGAAGCAATTCATACAACTGTACGTATTATTAACAAAGATAATCTTAGGCCACACAGTAACAAGGCTCCTTATGAACTATGGTTTGGAAGACCTACCTCAATCAAGCATTTTAAAGTCTTTGGGAGTAAGTGTTATATCAAGAATAATGATGAAAATCTTGGCAAATATGATGATAGGAATAATGAAGGTATCTTATTAGGTTATGCTACAAATAGTAAGGGGTACAGATGTTATAATAAGAGGTTGCATAAATTGGTTGATTGTATTGACATAAAAATTGATGAAGAAATCCTGATACGAAATGTAAGCAGTGTTGAATCAACTACAAAAGATATAGTTGAAGTTGAAGATGAACAGGTCCAAGGATCAGAAAGAGAAGACTTTGAATTAGATGAATATACAAATACTCAGGCAGACTCAACTAAGAAGACGGAAACAAAACCACCTCTTATAATTGTTAGAAAGAATCATCCTGAAAATCAGATAATTGGAGATATAAATAAAGGAGTTCAGACAAGAAGGAAATTGATTGAAGACTCAGAACAATCTTATATTTCTTTCCTATCTATGGTTGAACCCAATTTTTTTTATGAAGCAATCAAGCATGACGATTGGATTAGAGATATGTGTTGGACACACCTACCACACTTAGAGGGGGGGGGAGTGAATGAGTGTGGGGATCTTTTTCCCAAAACTTCCCTCTTACACAAAAAATCCTTAGTTAACATTCAAAATTTGCTCATTACTCACTTCTTTCATTTATAATCAGTTAGATGTGAATACATATCAGAAACATATCATCAAAAAATCATATCCACAAGGAACACAAAGAACACAAGATGTATGTACAATTTTTGTTTTTATTATGGACTTCAATCCGGGTTTTTTTTAGCAACAACTGAATAGAGTACAAATATACAAGAGAACCAACTCTATATGAAAGAATCAGCTTACATTCTCAGCATCAACTGAGATGAGGAAAAAATCCTCAACAGATATCAATCTGTCAACATAAACAAGTGCATCAACCATGCACCAACCTATGCCAAACAACATGTAATCAACATGTACCATAAACAAGTGCATCGAACCATGTACCAAGTATATACCAATCATGTGTCAACTAATAATCAACAATTACTTATCAATATGTACCAACATCATCAACTATACATCTCATGTATGTGCCAACTCATCAACTGCTTGTCTCAACCATGACTAGTTTTGGATTAGTCAACAACCCCAACTTGAAATAATCATACCTTTGTACCTGTAATGAATAAAGATCTGAAACTAATAGAAAATGTTATTCAATGTGTTTTATGCAATTCCTCCAGGTGTCACTACTTGGAACCTCTTAGAAAAGGATTTATAGAAACAATGGCATACCTTGCTGAATTCTGGCTTATTCTAGAGAGCGACTTTGTAGAGCGTGTCCCGCAAGGAATATTTGTTGAATAGATATGAAACTATTACATAGCATACTACAGACTGTAATCTAACCAACACAATTTTTCTCACTTAATTTGGATCTGTTATGAATAAGTTATGACGTTTTTACCCGAAACACCTTTTTTGACTAGTTTCAGGACTAGCCAAAAACCCTATTTTCCACGGAGTGTAACTCCCATAATACAACGACCCACAATATGTTTTTTTTACCATAGATACTTGGGTATGTTTTCTCAATGGAATAGAAATTTCATAGTATGAATCATTATAGAAAAACAATTATAGCGAAAATGGTGAGATGGCCTGTAAATAACATACCTTAGAAAGCATCATCAAAATAATTTATCCTCCCTTCAACTCCGGCCCTCTTTTCTTCACCTTCCTTCTGAAATTCGGCTTATATATCCTTGGTTACCTCAGTCACCTATAGATATTCAATATTCACAAGTGTTCCACACCAAAAATGCTTAAGAAGCTCTCACAAGAAGCTCTCCATCAATACTCCAAAATATATTCTCACAAGAAGCTCTCCATTGATCCACAAAAAGGATGATCTACAAGAGACCATTGCTATCTTATTTATACTTTCATCCTCTAGGTCACTTAACCCATTTTTAGGTTCCTTAACCTATTTTCCTTATTTTAGGGTTAACTACTTTCCATAAATAAAAATTTCTCCAATATTTTATCATTTAAATATTCCTTCTTGATTTTCTCATCTTACTTTATCATTTCTTGATTTTTTTGCACTTCTCTTTATTATTTGAATAATCCACCTTGACTTTGTCACCTTACTTTATCATTTAAATAATTATTTCTTCTTGTAGGTCATTTAACCCATTTCTAGGTCACTTAACCTATTTTCCTTATTTTTAGGGTTAACCACTTTCCATAAATAGAAGGTTCTCCAATACTTTATCATTTACATATTTCTTCTTCATTTTGTCACCTTACTTTATCATTTCTTGATTTTGTCACTTCTCTTTATTATTTAAATAATCCACCTTGACTTTGTCACTTTTCTTTATCATTTAAATAATGATTTCTTCTTTTA
>JZKD02S2087944.1:329409-374097 GCA_000966675.3 Picea glauca
TATATATATATATATATATATATATATATATATATATATATATTCCTTATTTACTAATTATATGTCCCAAGGGTTTTCCTTTTGATACTGCAAACAAAAATTTCTTTGGATTCAAAGATATACCATACAATATGCAATGCTAAAAAACTTCTCTTAAGTGCTTGACATGATCTTCTCTTAATTTTGAATGAACAATCAAATAATCTTGATAATCAACCATAAAATTCTCAATCATATCTTTGAAGGAATGGTCCATTTCCCTTTGTAAGGTTTATCCAACATTCTTCAAGCCAAACGACATGCAAACATAAGAATATGTCTCCCATGGAGTGAGAAAATATTTTTTTAGTCTATCTTCCTTTGCAACCACCACTTTGTTGTATCCAAAAACACCATCAACCAGAGACATCAAGGCCAAACCAGTAACTTGTTGCAACAACATATCCATGTTTGGAAGTGGATAATTATCTTTGATTCTTGCTTTGTTTAGGTCCCTGAAGTCAACATAAAGCTGAATTTCCCCACTCTTCTTTATGACTATGACAAGATTTGAGAGCCACTCTAAATGTATGATCAAAAAAATTATTCCATCATTCTTTAACTTTTCCAATTCCATTTTTACTAAAGGTTTCAAATTCGGATTTATCATTCTCATCTTTTTCTTGACAAGCTTCACTCCTTTAAGAGGTATAATGTGTTGAAAATTTGACTTATCATATTCCTTCAAATCATCATACGTCTAGGAAAAAAATGTCATAGAATTCTTTGAAAAGAGAATTGCATTGATCAATTTCTTCCATTGTACAATTGTTTCCAAGATTTATATACTTTGGAGCATCATGTGTACCAATATTTATCTTTTGTGTCTCCTGCACTTTCTTGACAGATAATTCTTCTTTCAAATTTGTAATTTTGGTTTGATCATCCCTTGTGAAAAGAGATTTCAAATATTTGACACAATCTTTTGAGAGAAATACAACAGTTTCATCATCATTAGTTTGAGAAGTGTTACTTGAGTGAGTGGAAAAATAAAATATGTGCTAATCATTTTCAAAAACTTGTAGATACTCTTGATTGTCAGGAATTGAAGGTCTGAAAATTCTTTTGACACGAAATGTATTTTGAATTTGGGAATTGTTTCAGTTGAAGAGAGATGCAACAACCGCAAGTGAGTAAGATTTCTTATCTCAAGGAATAAAAGGGATATTGAATGAATTGAAAGAGTGCATCAATTCACATGCTCTTTTTTCATAGTTCTTCAAATTTTCTTTCATGATTCTATTTTTTTTCTTGATATGGTTTATGACCAATTCTGATTCTCCATTTATTACCAGGTTTTCAACTTTTAGATGGAGTAAGAGAATTATTCCTTGTATCAGTGCTTCATACTCTTCTTCATGATTTGTAAATGGAGATTCCAATATAATCGCATGTGTATATATAACAGTTTGAAGACTTTTAAAAATAATCCCAACTCCACTTCCATATTTAGAATAGGCACCATCAAACGATATCTTCCAAAAACCTTGAAAATAATTTTCTTCCTCTTTCTTAAAGGGGTTGATTTGTTCTATACTGATAACAAAATAGTTTTTTATTCCAACATTGATATCATCCTCTGTTAATTCATTCTCTTTCCTCTTGAATGATTTTGGCTTTCTAGTTTCTCTAGGAACTCTGACCATTGTTCCATATTTTTTAGGAAACATCATGCAACTTTTATCATTCATAATATATCCTCCAATCAATGAACATTAGTCTCTTCCTAATACAACTTTGTATGGTGGAAGAAATTCTACTACTATAATAGTAAAAATCGTTGTGATGTGAGAGGTTGCACTTGTCCATGCACAAACATATTTTATCTCACCATAGGCTGGGACTTTTCTTGAATCAATTGCATATATAATTTCCCCAATATGATAATATTTAGTACATCTCATTCCTAATAATTCCATAACTAATAGAGGAATAATATTATTAGTTTATCCACTATCAACCAAACAATTGTGCAATACAACATCTAGATTTTCAATGGTTATCTAGAATGGTGGGACTTTACCCCTTGGTCTCACTATTGAAAAATTTTGTTGTTTCCTAGAATTTATGACAACAACTTCTATTCGTGTATTTGATTCGTGAAGTGTCTTTAAAATATTTTCTCTTTGTTGTGGTATTTATCATTCTAAGTTTGTCTAAGTCGTCAATTAGATTATAATTCATTTGTTGTGGAGCCTTTGGCTGACTGGAAAATGTTTGTTTCTTTGTTGGTTCTACAGTATTTGATTTTATCTTTTCTTTATGAGGTTCTTCTATTTTTTTGAACTTATCCACCTACGCTCTTGTTTGGACAATATTCTCTTGTAAAATATCAATATCTTCTAGCTCATAAGAAATGTAAAAGGATGATGTTCCTTCATCCATTTGTATTGACTTGTTGAGATTCCTTATATGTTTTCTTTCGTTGGAATTCCTTGACTAGTTGTAACTATCGCTTCTTTATCTGGTTCTGTTATTTTAGTTAAGTCCCTTTTTAACCAATTCTCAATATAATATCTCATTGGTGCAACATATATTTCTTGCCTTGCTTTTATGTCAAATAACAAACCTTCTAGATATTTGAAGTCGATTGAAAGTTGGTGTATTATATCCTCAATATATTCATTTTTATTTACATAAATAATTAATTTTCAACTTCTAATTATGAATACTCGGTCAAGATATTAAATCTCTCAACCTATGCAATATTCAATATATCCATTTTTTCTTCAAATTGTTCTTTAGACATAAGCATGGAATTTAATATTAACTTAGGGTCTTCAACTTCTTTGTTTGTTCCAAATAAATCCATTTCAATAAATTTTAAATATAATTCCCATTTTTAACACTTCTGGAATCAAAATTGGATAACATTTGTTTTAGACTCTTTATTCTTTTTATCCAACTTGCTTTAAGTTTATTTATTCAAACCAAGAAAGGAAAGTCCTCATGTTTTCTTCGTAGTTCACTAACACTTGATACTTTAGCAACAAAGGTGGAAACACATCCTTTATAGAATTCCTCGTCATTTTCAAGATCTTCTTGAAGGTATTGTCTAAAGTTTGTCATTATTAATTCCAGGAAAACAAAATTATTTTCCAATTCCCATGTCTCGAGGATAAGAGACATTACTTTCTTGATGTTTTCTCCAACATACCTTCTAATAGTAGCGAGTAAAATTGATGTTCCTCTTACTATGGAGCTAGATTCTGGTGTTACATCAAGACTCTGCCAAGGAAACATTGTAGAAATTGGAATGAAAAATATAGGTGTGGGCATTAAAGCACTTTCTCATTCTTTAATTCTATCCTTTAGGGTGGAATTTTAATTTTCCATCTCTCCAACTAACAATTTTAAGGCTTCACCCATAGATTCATGAATATGTACAATTTTATATGGTGGAACTTCATTGAGGTCGAAGTTTGAGCTCAATTTTCCTTGAATTATTTTCAATTTTTTGCATGAATTTTTCTATAACCATTTTTTTTTTAACTTTTGTCAAATAGGGAACTGTGCAGAGTCATGGATTCTTATTCAAAAAGAATTATCTCATTTGTGTCCAATTATACCATAAATTCTCTTCTCTCCTAAATCCTCTCTTCTTCATTGGGAAATTCAATGTCCTCAATATCCACATCCAGGTCCATATCTTCAATAACAATTTCTTCTTCGGGTATTGCCTCACTTCCTCATTTCTTGTTTCTATTTTCCTTTTGTTGGTCACTAGGAGCTTGTGGAGTCTTTCCAAACTACCCTTAGGATATTTTTGATCACCTTCATCATCAGAATTGTCTATTGAATATTTATTTTCTTCCTGATCTACAGACTGGTATTTTTGTTTGAGTAGGCCACTTTTATGAGAAGTGTTGGGAGATTGTGTACTCCTTTCATTCACAACATTTCCCCAATGTCTATGTTGATCATTTGTGCTAACCAAAATTTCAATATAATATTTTTTTTCTCTCAATAGTTAATTCCTTAGGGTTCTTGCTATCACCCTCTTCTTCTCTGAAAAAGAATGTACTAGAAAATGAGACATTGTATCCCACGGATGTCAAGTGTTTCATGAAAAACTGATTACGATCAAACCCTTTGATTTCGTATGCTATATTTAAATTAAATTGATCAAATTGGACTGAAAATTCATTAACATTTACAAATGTTTTCAATGTTATCTCTCCAATTATCCATAGTAGAGGAATAAACTTCTTTTTCCTCTTTTCATGAAAGAAATGGGCCCAAAATCTATATTGTTTGCATACTTCCACAACACACATCTTATCTAATACATAATATAGTAGATACAAGGTTTTTTCATGGGAACAATAAATCATGATAATATTGAAATGCTCAATTGCTTCAAATCTTCCTCTCTTATCCAAGAAGGATGTTGCTTCTAAAGACAAACTCAATGTGCTTGGTTCAAAAATAAGTTTCTTGAAAGAGGAAATGAATGCATTGTGAACTTCATAAAAATGATGCATGGACATTTGTTTCCATAAGGAAGGATACCACATTTGAAGAAGGTCAATTTTACAATTGACTTGTTTGGCTAAATGCATTCCTTTGAAAAAATGATATTATGTTATCACAAAAATCATTGTTGGGTCTTCAAATATTCTCATAGGAGCTCCAATCCACCATTTATTTCCTTAAAAAAATATTTAGCTTCATTCACTTTGAAATAAATTGTCACCTCCTCAAGTATGATATTGGACAATTGGTTTGGATAGTTGGTTGTCATTGATGTCAACCCTTGGAGAGTGATATTGGAGATTGATGTCATCCCTTAGAGATTCATGCCAAATCTTAGAGAGGTACATAGGTGTGGACAAGATGTTGCACAGTTGATTGACATTTGTATGATTGATATTTGTTTTTATTTAGTTGAGTACATTTGATGTAGTCTACATGTAGCCTTGGAGGTGTGGTTATGAGACCTAAAGTTGATAAGGAATATGGACATGAAGGAAAGTTAAATTGTAGGTAATACTATCATATATGGATAGTACACTCCATGCCATTTTCGATGATATGTGGAACGTCGTGAGGTTCCTCGCGGTTAGGGAGATATGGCCTTGTAAAGTTGGAAGCCACGAAGAGTGGTCAAGAAGCCCCTAGTTGGTTGCAAGTCTTAGTCAAAGGGTAAAGTGGTTATAACAAGAAACCCATAAAATAAGTAAAGAGTTTAGCTAACATTAGTATAAATACACCTCAAATAGTCTCTGATTTAGACACATACACTTATAATGAACATCTATATTATGAATTTTATGGTCTATGTTTTGGTAAATCTATTAGTGAATCTGAGGTTGAACCCGACGTATCAAGTCTCAGGCAGTGAAGGTATGAATGAGAGAACGTTTTGGAGTTGCATAAAATTGGAAACCATAGTTTTAAGAGTTTATATGTGGGTTGCATAAGGAGAGGTCATGTACATACGTGACCTGTAGAAGGACAAGTCGCAAACCTGAGGAACATTTTTGAAGAAAAATGTTTGGATGAGTTGCGGAAATAATTTATGGTACAACATAGTTTCTATAGGATCTGAGATGGTATGCTTCAAGTTTTCCTTAGTAAAGGTATGTCATTTATATATATATTTGAGGCTTATATCTTGGATGGTATGGAACAAGTTTAAGGAATGTCTTGGAGGCCCTTGATGGTACATGATTGTATATGGTTGAGATGACATTGTTACATTCTTGAGACATACTCTTGGTACTTGGAATATGGTTGTTATGGTTCATTGTTAGAGCGACATATTTTTGATATTGGAATATACTTGAGGCTCATCTTATGGTACATGGTATGATTGAGACTGATATGGTATATGTTTGAGATATATTTCATGGTACATGGTATATGGTATGGTACAAGTGTTGATGTACATGATTGATCCACATAGTTGGAACATGGTATGACATCACTTGGTTGAGTTACTTCTTGATAAGGTATTTGGTTGAGGAACTTGTTGGTGATCTTGGTGCTTGGTTTGTACATGGTCGTTGTTCATGGTTGGAACATTATATGGTACATGATATGGTATATTATTGGTATATGGTATGACATTTATGTACATGGTTGATAAATGGTATGGTACATACTTGATTTACATGGTTGATGGTTGAAGCATATGGTACAGGTTGAGGTGCATGGTTGATGCACAGTTTGGTGTAGGTTGAGGTGCATGGTTGATGCACGGTTTGGTGTAGGTTGAGGTGCATGGTTGATGCACGGTTGGTACAGGTTGAGGTGCATGGTTGATGCACAGTTTGGTACAGGTGTTGGTGCATAGTTGATGCACTTGTTGTGGTACACATTGTGGTAGATGGTTGATGATTGACATGGTACAAGTTGATGGTTTGGTGCATGCTTGGTCGAGGCATGTCTTGGTGATGTTGGATATCTATTTGAGAGGTGTCCTTCATATATGATCCATGTGAGAGGATCTAGTTGAGTATCGGTGACAGTGACAGGTTGGACAGGTTGACAATGACAGGTTGGATACAGTGATAGGTTAACAGGTTAGAGGTTGATGTAACAATGGAATTCACAGTGGAAATGGTAGTAAAAGTGGTATTGATTGTGGTAGTGACAATTGATCAACAATTATACTTTAGAGAAGTAGGATAGGGCAAGGAAATGGGGTTGTATCCTCCTTCCGGTTGGTTCCAGAGAACTTAGGGAGTTGGAGCTTCCTTCGGGTTGCAGCCTGAGAATCAAGGGGTCGTAGCCTCCTTCTGAATGGAGACAGAGAATTCAGAGAGTTGTAGCTTCCTTTAGGTTGGAGCCTGTAAATAGGGGGTTGTAGCCTCCTTCTAGTTGCAACTGGAAAATTTGGAAGTTGGTGTTTCCCATGAATGAATTCTTGATATATATAAGAAAGTCTCCCATTTGGGTTTCCACATAAATACTGGTGTACTTTGCATTCGATGTGATGTTGTTGATGTGATGTTGCTTATGATTATATTCTAATGATATATTGAATACAATAATATATGATACATTGATGATAAAGAGTTGAACATTGTTGATAAAGTGAAATAATATATATTGTGGTTAAAAGTGGTATAAAGTGATGATACTGATTCACCCCCCTCTCATTATTCCAACAATTGGTATCAGAGTCAGTTCCTTCAAGGAAATATTTTAACCACTAGAAGGTAGATCATGGGGTACAATATGAATGGAGTACGAATGTTTAATGGTCTGTGAGTCATGGAGCAGAAGAACCAATTTTATTTTTCAGGAACATGGATATGCTATTTGGTATTCAGTTTTTACAGTATATAATGGTTCAAAGAAACCAAATACTGCAACCAAGAAGGAATTGAAGAAGAAAAAAAAATAGCAATATATTTCATCATGGAAGGATTACTCGATTCAATAAAAGACAAAGTGGGAAAATGCTCATCAACTAAAAAACTCTGGGATAAGCTACATAATGTCTATTCTGTCCCCATCACATAGACAAATAATGCTAAAGAATATGAAGGTATAGGACAAGAAGAAATATTCTCATCATGTCAGATAGATTCATAAGAAGAATATTATGAAGAAGGCACAATAGATCTTGAAGTAAATCTAGTTATTGTTTTAGATGAACTAAAGAAAGAAAGGGAAGAAAGAAAATCACTCGAGAAATAATTGATCAGGATAAATAAAGGATTTCAAAGTTCTAATGAATCCCAACAGGTATTCATGAAACTGAAATCTCAACTAGAAGAAGAAAAAATGATTTAAGAAACATGCAAAAGTCAGATGGAAGAGAAAAAATGTTTGGAAGCCAAAATAACAACACTAAGAAAGGAAGCAATGAAAGAGAAGCAATATTTGGAAACTGAAAGAAAGGAAGTAGATAGGAGAGAGAATATTTTGATATATCATATTAAGAAAATAATTGACTACTTAAATCATCTAGAAGAAAATTTTGGTCAAGAAGAGAGAGAATTTGAAAAATAAATCATCTCCTTGAAGATCCAACTTGAAGAAGCAAAGAGAATGGAAGAAGTCATGAATATTCATATCATGAAGAAAGAAGAATAGGTTGAGAAGCTTGAAGAAGAAGTTGTCACACTGAGAGTTAAAATTGTCAAGATCAGCAAGAACATTGAAGAGACAAAAACATCCACCTCATCAATAAAGAATGTTTAAGAGAAGCCCTCCAGGTTGCTAGAAAACAAGAATGAAAGGAGTAAGAGTTATGCAGAAGTACTTAAAATAAGGAATCATGGTCAGTAAGAATCAAAGAAGAATGAGTATAATAGAGACATATCTTCAACAAGACCTACCACATTCAAGCAATAAAGAAGCTTCAACCAGGATGAAGAGATCCACATAAGATAATATCATGATCAACCAAGGAAGGAATTCAAAAGTTCTACACAACAAATAATATCATTCACTCCCAAGTATGCAAATTTATTTTATGGTGATTGTTTTTATTTTACTAACTTTGGTCATAAGGTTGCAGATTATAGTGCTTATGGAAGAAATGTCCAAACAAGAAAATCTTATGTGGCCCCACATGACATTGAATGTTAGAAGTGTCATAACTATGGACAAATAGCTTGTGATTGTAGAATTAAGATGGATACATATTTGATAAATAACACTGATATCATATATAAGAAGGTTTGTAAAACAAAAAAAGAATAGGTAAAGGAAGATCAGATGAATGAAGGACATCCATAAGTCATACTCTCAGGATTGGAAATAGTACGACATGAAGATAAATCTATATGGAAAAATGAAGATGTCGGATATAGGAAATCTTGGAGAAGAAATGAAAAACAAGAAGAAAAGGTGAATAAATACCATGTCCCATAGATTGCAAGATTTGCAGTAGTATTAGAAAGAAAAGAAGAGCGGGTGAATAAAGAATAGGTTCAAGAGATTGTACTTTCAGGAGTTGTAGTGCAAGATCAATCCACATGAAAAAAGGAAGAAGTTAGAGTTCATAAAGATGATGATTCTATAGATGAAGAGGAATATTACTCTACATCAGAGCGGGTATTTTTCTAAGACATCCAACTTGGAGACTCCCAATAAATATGAATATTGAACCGGGAGAGTTAGTGCAGTAGTTACTAAAAATTAGAGAACCATATTTTGATCCATAAGAAGTTATTACAAAGACAGATTCAGACAAGTTAGATATCAAAAATATAGAGTAACATATTGATTAGTTGAGAAGCAGTGTTCCCACAGAGATTTTGGTTGGGAGTTACATAGGCATAAGTTTATGATTGTACTCAGAAAAATATATCTTTAGTTCAGGTTGTTATTGACATGCAGAGTTTGTTTTGAAGATAGAGAAGACTAGTGGACATATTCGATTCATCCTGATAAAAAGGAACATGTGATGATCAGTTGTAGAATTCTCAGGGGAAGCCTTCATAATAGTTCAGTGACATATGGGTCAACATTATGGAAAGTTGAGTAGCAGGGTTATGAATAGTTTGGGACATATGGACAAATATGGATTCATGAGATGCATATCAAGTACAGTAAACATGGGTCAGATGCATAGAAACAAATTTACAATTTGAAAAAGTGGAATTAGTTAGTCACATAAAGGAAAAACGGTGAAAGGCACAACAAAACAAGGAAAGAGAAACCATCAGTAGAAGTTATATCATCAGAAGGAAATAATTGAATAGTGTGGTCAAGTGAACATGACAAGTGATTGAAGAAATCAAGTAATGAATTATTTTTGTGTATGTCAGTCAATTTCAAGAGGAAGCACCAATGGAAAATAAGAAGCACTGGAAGAGAGGAAAGGAAACATGTACAACTAGCCCTACATCGATCTACGCAACATCATGTAGAGAAGTAGATTCATCAGAGAGAGACATCCAGAAAGGAATATTAGTAGCATACATACAAAGAGACATGCCCAAAGGGGGAGATATTAGTTTTCCCATTATTGGTTAGAATAGGTACAATGTCAGGAGGACACATATTGATAAGGGGAGTTAACATTCGGTCAAAGAGGAAGATACAGAGAAATGAATGGAGACAAAGAGAGATAGGTATGAAGACAGGGGGAGAATCCCAAAGGGGAGATACCCTTTTCCATTGATTTCAAAGGGGGGGAGATAGAAACATTGATGAGGAGTGACGATCATAGAGGGAACATGAGCATGAGTGTTTTCATGTCTAAGTGTTGCCATCAATGGAAAATGAGGATATTGTTGGACAGTTGGTTTGGATAGTTGGTTGTCATTGATGTTATCCCTTGGAGAGTGATATTGGATATTGACGTCAACCCTTAGAGATTGATGTCAACTCTTGGAGAGGTCCAGAGATGTGGATGAGATGTTGGACAATTGATTGAAATTTATATGATCAATATTGATGGTGAGTTAGTTGGGTACATTTGATGTAGTCTACATGTAGCCCCATAGGTATGGTTATGGGACTTGAAGTTTATTAAGGAATATGGACATGAAGGAAAGTTAAATTGTAGGTAATACTATTAAATATGGATAGTATATCTCATGTTGTTTCTGGTGATATGTGAAACACCACGTGGTTCCTCATGATTACAGATATATGGCCTTGTAAAGCTGGAAGCCATGAAGAGTGGTCAAGAATACCCTCATTGGTTACAAGTCTTAGCCAAAGGGTAAAGTGGTTGTAATAAGAAACCCCTAAAATAAGGAAATAGGTTACCTAGAATTAGTATAAATACACCTCAAAGAGTCTCTCATTTAGACACACACACTTATATTAAACATATATCTTATGAATTTTATGGTCTATGTTTTGGTAAATCTATTAGTAAATTTGAGATTGAATCTGACATGTCAAGTCTGAGGAAGGGAAGGTCCAAAGGAGAAGAATTTTCAGAGTTTCAGAAAACTAGAAAACCTAGTTTTTGAGGTTATACATGGGTTGCATAAGGACAAGTCATGTACATATGCAATCTGTAGAAGGACAGGTTGTATACATCCATGGGTTGCAAGAGGAAAGGTCTCGAACCTGAGAATTTTTTTTGAAGAGGAATTTATGGTTGAGTTGCAACAAGGTTTGATTGTACAACACAATTTATATAGGATTTGAAATCGTATGATTCAGGTTTTCATGAGTAAAGGTATGTCATTTATGTATTTTTTGAGTCTTGTATATTGGATGGTATGACACATGCTTATGGCATGTATTGGAGGCCCTTGATGGTACATGATTTCATATGGTTGAGGTGATATTGTTACATGCTTGAGACATACTCTTGGTACTTGTTATATGGTTTTTATGGTTCATTGTTAGAGGCACATCTTTGTGATATTGGCATATACTTGAGGCTCATCTTATGGTACATGGTATGATTGAGAGTGATATGGTATATGGATGAGACACATTTCATGGTATATGGTATATGGTATATGGTACGATACATGTGTTTATGTACATGGTTGATGTACATGATTGATGTGCATAGTTGGCACATGGTATGGCATCACTTGGTTGAGGTACTTCTTGATATGGTATTTGGTTGAGGCACTTGATGGTGATATTGGTGCTTGGTTTTTACATGGTTGATGTGCATGGTTGGCCCACATTGTATGGTACATGATATGGTATATGATTGGTACATGGTATGGTGTTGATTTAAATTGTTGATGTACATGGTTGATACATGGTATGGTACATACTTGGTATACATGGTTGATGGTTGAAGCATATGGTATGGGTTGAGGTGCATGGTTGATGCATGGTTTGGCACAAGTTGAGGTGCATGGTTGATTTGGCATAGGTTTAGGTGCATGTTTGATGCACGGTTTGGTATAGGTTGAGGTGCATGGTTGATGCACAGTTTGGTATAGGTGTTAGTGCATGATTGTTGCACATGTTGTGGTACAGGTTGTGGTACACATTTGATGTTTGGCATGGTATAGGTTGATGTTTTGGTACATGCTTGGTCGTTGGACATCTAGTTGAAAGTTTTCCTTGGTATATGATCCATGTGAGAAGATCTGGTTGATTATCATTGACAATGATAGGTTGGATATGTTGACAATTTCGGGTTGGATAAAATGATAGGTTGACAAGTTACAGGTTGATGTGACAATGACAATGACAGTGGAAGTGATTTTGGTAGTCACAGTTGATATACACTTATACTTCAGGGTGGTAGGATGGGGAAAGGAAAGGGGGTTGTAGCCTCCTTCCCTTGGTTCTAAAGAAGTCAGGGAGTTGGAGATTCCTTCAGGTTGGAGCCTGAGAATCAGGGGGTTGTAGCCTCCTTCTAGTTGGAGCCAGAAAATTCAGGGAGTTTTAACTTCCTTTGAGTTAGATCCTGTAAATAGGGGTTTGTAGCCTCCTTCTAGTTGCAACTAGTTAATTTGGAAGTTGGTGCTTCCTACGAATGAATTCTTGATATATATATAATAAATTATTATTTGATTTTCTCCCATTTGTGTTTCCACATAAATATTGGTGTACTGTGTATTTGACGTGATGTTGTTGATGTGATATTGCTTATTATTATATGCTCATGATATATTGAATGCAATCATAGATGATACATTGATGATGAACTATTGAACATTGTTGATAAAGTGAAAGAATATATATTATGGTTAAAAGAGTTATAAAGTGCTCATACTAATTCACCCCCCCCCCCCTCTCAGTATTCCAACATATGAACATTCTCCTGGATACTGACAATGATAAAGAAATAGGGGACTCTCCTTGCATTTGAATTATTCTCTAGTTCTAATTGAATTTGTCGATGTACCATGAAACTAACTCTTTGAAATCGTAGACCTCTGGAACACAGGTTTCCAGAGAAATTCCTAACATCCAAATCTTGTTTGAACTCCTCTCTAGATGTGATAATGAGGAGTAATACTTGTATGCTATTGACCATTGAAAAATTTGATCTTCCCATCCAAATGAATCTATGGTACATCCACATAACTATTCCTTTCTTTTGGTTTTCATGCTTAATCAAGTTAATGGATCAATGTACAATTATTTTTTCAAAAATCTCAAGCCAAGCATAAAGAATGAATCATAACTCCAGGAGATGATTATTTAATTAACATGAAGCTCAATAAATACACAAAGATGAAACCATTTGTCTTCTCCAATGTATGACTCTTCCCATCACCTAGGATGCTTCATATGAACATTATTCTTACAAGTAATGTAAATACAAAGGATTACACGTCCAAAATTCCCCCCTTAATTTGAAGGGGTGTGTGTGAGTCCAAGCATCATTTTGAACTTCTCAATTTTTTCTCTTATAAGTTCTTTGGTGAAGATGTCAGTAATTGGCTCATTTTTGGAACAATGTCTCAAGTGAATTGTCTTGGCCTCTACATGATATCAAATTAGGTGATACTTTGTGTTAGTGTGATTTGTTCGATCATGGAATCTAGGGTTCTTGTCCAACTTGATTGAAGAAGTATTTTCAACTACAAGAGAGGTATATTTCACTTGTTTCTTCTACAAATATTCCATTATTTTCTTGAGCCACACAATCTCCTTTGTCGCTTCTGTTCTTGCCACATATTTTGCCTCTGTTGTGGAATCTGGTGCAACTGATTTTTTGCATGATCTCTAGGAGACAACTAATGATCCAAGACTCATGATATAGCCTAAATTTGATATTCCATTTTCCTTATTGATGTAGGAGCATCGCCAGCAGAGCACGAATGGAGGACAACTAAACACCTAGTGCACATTTTGAAGATAATTTTAAATTTTAAAGAAAGTGTATCACACAAATCTTTTGAAATGATTGTAATTAAAGAAAATCTTTAATGTTGTGGAGATGGATGATCACATAAGATCATTGGAGAATGTATTTTCTTTTAATGAAGCTGAGTGAAGTGCAGATTAGATGTGTTCAATATTATCTATCTGTCTCAAATATTTATTGTAATAAATCTTAGGTAGTTGAATGATTTTATTTCAATAGGATAGATCTAGAGTAGTTGGAGGGGAAGGATCGAAGAGCCCCTCTTGTATAAAGATTTGTATTGTTTCCCAGAGGAGGTTGTTGAAGTTATTGTGATAGTTGTTTCCATTATAGCTAAGGGTTGAGAGCTACCGAGAAGCAATTTACGAACACATGCATATTTTAGTTGAATGAATATAATAGAGGAACATTGTCCCAAATTTCTGGTGTTGTTGTGTCTATCTGAATGAATGAATGGTAGACTTGCAGTTTATTTGAAATTATCTATTATTTCTTGTTCTTGTGTTTATGAATGCATTTACATGGTTGAAAGTATGAACCTATGAATATTTAAATAAGTTTCAATTGTTTCTCTTCTATGAGAAAGTGCAAGTGTGCATAGCGTCCGCAAGGAGTGCGTTGACATATTCTGTTTGGACTCATAATCTCAGATGAGATAACATGAACTTATGTATGCAAGGATTGCATAGTGTCTGCAAGGTGCGAGTGATGGAGTCTGCTAGACTCAGAAAGTTAGGAAAATATATTTTGAGAGTGCAGGTAGGAGGAACCTTGCTCAATTTTGTATTATTCAAAGGGAACAATAGAATGTGGAAGGACTATTTCAAGGAGTGAATAGGTTTTCCTTCAAGATCAATATTGAAGGAATTTTGTCTGCAAAGAGTGTGTGATAGATCCTTTTGATTCAAAATCTCAGGAAGGGTAGCAAAAACTATCCACGAAGAAGCTAAGTTATGGAGGAAGACCTACTACAAGGCGTGCATAGGCTGAAGTTTCGACTAAGTGTCGAAGAGAGAATTCTAAGGAGGAAAAATTTCGAGTAACAATAAGATCAGGAGGGATAGCGGTGAGAAATATTCAAAGGAAGGAGTCCTTTAAGGTTTCCCATAATTAACGAAAGAGATCCATCTAGAAGGGATCAAGATCATTCCAGACTGTCATATATGGGGAAAGTTGCATGGAGAATAGCCATGAGCATTTCGACATTTCGTAGTTCTAAGTGTTTTAAAGTGTTGAGAAGAAGGATCGTTGAAGTCGCAAAGTGATCCAAACCGTTGGTTGCGAGGAGACACATTGCAGCGGGTTAGAAAATATGGGAGATAGAATTCCAGAAGAGTTGGGTGTGGACTTAGTGAAATATTTTTGAAGTTGTGAAACCCAAAGTATAGTTGGATCGCCAGATCCAGAGGGACATGCAACAAAGATCTGTGAATTTGGAGAAAAAAATTTCGGAAGGAAATCAGGGTGGAGGTCACGATATTTATGAAGCCTGAAACTATGAAGAGTTAACCCATGGTCACTACCCATGGTCATATAGGAGAAAGATTCTAGCATGGGGCTTGTACCCTCACATTGGTGTCGCTAAAGCGCTAGAGAGAAGAATTGCAGAGATTTCGATCTTGTAGGTGACATCAAAGGGACCTATGTGTATTAATTTTCCAGGTTCTGTTGAAGGCTTGAAGAGCTAATTCGATTCGAGGATTTTGAAGATCCAAGATCGAGAGGTTGTAGAATCCCCAAGAGGGAAGGGGGGTTGTAGCACCAAGTGGTATTAGAGCCACACATAATTGATTTATGTAGGTAGAGGAGACAAAGAAGTAGGTTGATATCATCGGGTGGTATCAGATACATCAGCACAATGCCTCCTAGGAGACATGCGGAGCCACCTGTAGCAAATAGAGATATGGAAATGGAAATGAGATAACTCAGAGAAAGAATAGATTCCATGGAGACAACACAAAGGAGAGCACATGATGTTGGATATGCCAGTGACATAGAGAATGAAGAAGTGGAAGTTGAAGAAGATGTCACGGAGGATGCTGCGGAAGAACGCTTATTGAGAGAAGTTGTCAAGTTGGGAGCAAGAGAAAATATAGACATCCCAATGTATGAAGGTAATTTGGACGTTGAAGAATTTCTTGATTGGATACGAGCAATGGAAAGGTATTTTGACTATGAAGATGTTGATGAGGAGAAAAAGGTGAAACACATTGTCACCAAGTTAAAAGGATATGCAACGATGTGGTGGGATGAACTGCAGGTTGATAGAACAAGAAAAGGAAAACAAAATATTAAGAGCTGGGATAGAATGGTAGCCAAGCTAAAGGAGAAATTCATACCCAAGGACTATCAAATAAATATGTTTAGGAGATTGCAGAACCTGAGATAGAAAGGAATGACTGTGAAAGAGTACACAAAAGAGTTCTATAGAATGAACATCAGGGTTGGACAGAGAGAGAGAGATGACAAAAAGTTTCCAAGTATATCAATGGCCTGAGATATCAAATCTAGGATGAAATCAGCATGATGAAAGTAACGATAGTGGAAGATGCTTATTAGATTGCACTGAAAGTAGAGGAGAATTTGGTAAGAAAGTAGAGTCAACAAAGAAGGGGAAGAAGTTTAAACAAAGGCAAGGTAATTGCCCATGACAAGGCGCAGAAACCCAAAGGTGAGACTGAGAAACCACATAGTCAGTCTGAAAGAGGAGGAAGTTCCCAAGGGAGAAAAATTGGTGGTAGAAAATCTTTTCCTAGAGTAAGGGGAAGAGGTAGAGGAGGATAAGTGAAGTGTTATGCCTGTGGAAAGACAAGACACATGTCTTGGGAATTCCCCGAGAGAAATAAAGAAGGAGGTGAAGCTCACATTTCGGAAGCACAGAAGCGAGATGTTGAAGCAGAAGGTGCAAAATATGGGATATCCTTGATGATGAAGAAGGTTCTCTTAAAACTAGAGCCAAAGGTTGAAAAGCTAGTGCAGAGGAACAATTTGTTCAGGATAGCTTGCAAGATTAAATATAGAGTATGCAAGGTGATAATTAACAGTGGGAGCACTGATAATTTAGTATCCATAGAGATGGTGGAGAAATTGGAGTTGGAGACGAATGCACACCCAACATCGTATAAAGTATCATGGTTGCAGAAAGGTCATCAAGTAACGGTAACTAAACAATACCTTGATGAATTTAAAATAGGAGGATATAGAGATGAGATTATGTGATGTGATTCCCATGGATGTATGTCATGTTTTGTTGGGAAGACCATGGAAGTATGACAAGAACATCATTAATGATGGGAGTAATAATACTTATAACTTGGAAAAGAATGGTAGGACACACATGTTTCTACCAATGGAGGAAAATAAAGTGAAGGAAGAAGCCAACACAAGAATACTTCTCATGACTGGGAAGGAACTCTTGAGTGAAGTTAAGAAGGAACTGGAGATGCATTTTGTTGTAGTGAGGAAGCTGAAAGTTATCCTTATAAGTACTTCTATGGAGGATCTTCCTGATGAAATTCAAGAACTGTTGGAGAATTTTGCTGACATAGTAGTGAGTTGCCAAGCTCATTACCACCTATCAGAAGTGCCATTTATCACATTGACTTGATACCGGGAGCAAGCCTACTGAAAAAAGTAGCATGTAGGTTGACACCTCAAGAGAATGAGGAGGTAAAAAGATAGGTTTAGGATTTGTTAGACAAAGGTTTGGTTAGAGAAATATTGATTCCATGTGAAATACCTACTGTGCTGAGTCTGAAGAAGGATGGAGGATGGAGAATGTGTACAGACTCAATATCCATAAACAAAATCACCATTAGGTACAAATTTCCATTTCCAAGGATGGATGACTTAATGGATTTTCTAAGTGGAGTGAACTATTTTTCAAATATAGATTTGAAAAGTGGATATCACCAGATAAGGATGAGAGAAGGTGATGAGTGGAAAACAACCTTCAAGACAAATGAGGGATTGTATGAGTGGCTTGTTATGCCATTTGGCTTAACAAATGTGACGAGTACTTTTACGAGGTTGATGAATGAAGTATTGAAATATTTTATTGGTAAGTTTGTGATCATATATCTGGATGATATACTAGTCTTCAATAAAACTGAAAAGGAGCATATGAGGAACTTAACATTAGTGATGAGGAGGTTGCAACGGGAGAAGTTGTTGATAAATTTAAAGAAGTCCTCTTTTATGAAGAAATAACTCATTTATTTGGGTTTTTAAAGAAGTCCTCTTTTATGAAGAAATAACTCATTTATTTGATTTTGTGATTTCTTCGAATGAATTGAATATAGATCCCGAAAAGGTGAAAGAAATCAAAGAATGGTCATCACCAAGAAGTATATTTGAGGTGAGAAGATTCCATGGATTAGCGAGTTTCTATCAGAAGTTCATTAGAAATTTTAGTGAGATTAGTGCACAGATGATGGATACATTGAATAAAAGACACAAGTATTTCAAATGGACAAAGTAGGCTGAGAAAAGCTTCAATATATTGAAGGAGAAGATAACAGAACAACCGATTCTAGTTTTGTTAGATTTCGGGAAGACATTTCAAGTGAGATGTAATGCGAGTGGAGTTGTAATCAGAGTGGTATTGAGACAAGATAATAGGCTTGTTTCATATTTTAGTGAGAGGCTAAATAATACTAAGAAAAAGTACTCCACATATGATAAAGCATTCTATGCTATAATTCAATCCTTGAAGAAATGGAGACATTGCCTTGTTCCGAAAGAGGTTGTTTTGTATAGTGATGATCAGGCTTTACAATTCATAACCCGACATGAGAATTTGAATCAAAGAAATTCTAAGTGGATAAAGTTTATGAAAAATTTACTTTTTTCATTAAACATATTTCTGGTAATGCTAACAAGGTTGTTGATGCATTGAGCAAGAGATGTCTAATTCTATAGGTATTTCAAGTGAAAACCTTGGGGTTTGAACACCTTAAGGAAATGTATTGTGATGATCCGGATTTCAAGGAAGAATATGAAGCATGTGTGAATCGTGTGCTCAGATATAGAATTCATTGGATGGAATATCTGATTCAAGATGGGTTGTTGTTCAAGGGTTTCCAGTTGTGCATACCAAAATGTTCGATGAGAGAAAATTTATTGAAGGAAAATCATAGTGGAGGTCTAACCAGACATTTCAGCCATGAAAAAACATTTGCACAGTTGAAAAGTTTGTATTATTGTCTAGGTATGAGGGAAGAGGTGAAGAGGTTTGTGAACATATGTGATATTTTCTAGTATGTAAAGGGAAGAGAAAAAATGCTGGGTTGTATCAACCATTGTCTATTCGAGAGAGGCCTTGGGATGCAATAAGGATGGATTTCATGTTAGTATTGCCAAGGAAAAAAATAGGAAGTGATACCATATTTGTGGTAGTTGACATATTATAAAATATGGCACACTTTATCCCATGCCAGAAGACCAGTAATGCAACACACATTGCTAACTTGTTTTTCAAGGAGGTTGTGAGACTTCATGGGTTTCCCAGGAGTATTGTTTCAAACAAGGATACCAAATTTGTTGGTCGTTTCTGGAGAACATTGTGGAAGAAGATAGGATTATAAATGTCTTTTAGTTCTGCATATCACAGATGGACAGACTGAGGCAGTGAAAACAAGTTTAGGATATTTGTTGAGGAGTTTGGTCACTGAACATCATAGTTAGTGGGATCAAGTTCTGGCACAAGTAGAGTTTGCATACAATGACTTAGTAAACAGAAGTACCAGAAATAGCCCATTTCAGATAGCATATGGAATGAATCCAAGGGGAGTGTCATAGTTAAGAGATATGTAGCAGAGTGAATTTAGAAGCGCTAGAGCCAAAGACTTCACTGCAGAAATGGAGCTTCATAATCAAATGAAAGATTAGTTGCAAAGGAGAAGCAACAAATATAAATGAAGGGTTGATGAACATAAGAGGAAACTTCAATTTGAAGTTGGAGATCAAGTTCTAGCACATCTTAGGAAGGATAGGTCCCCACAAGGAACATATAATAAGATAAATCTGAAGAAGATAGGACTATGCAAGATCCTAAGAAAATTTGGTGAAAATGCTTATGAGGTAGAATTGCCAAAAGATGTGGTTATATCGCCCATATTCAACATTACAGACCTATATCCTTACAGGAGAGATGGAACCAGAGGATCAAAAGATCATAAAGAGATCCAGTTGAAAAATAAGATGCATGTAGCAGAAAATCCACAGATGGATAAAATCGTAGATAAACGAATTAGTAAGAAGATCAGAAGGAAAAAATATTTTGAGTATTTAGTAAAGTGGAAAGGACACCCAATAGAGGATTCCAGTTGGGTAAGTGAAGTGGATATACAGAAGCATGGAAGGTCAGTGCAGGAGCATCGTTGGTAGAGCAGGAATGGAGGAAAATTAAGCACCTAACACACATTCTAAAGTGAATTTTAAATTTTAAAGAAATCATATCACACAAATATTTTGAAAGGATTGTAATTGAAGAACATCTTTAATGCCATGGAGTTGGATAATCGCATGAGATCATTGGAGAATTTATTTTCTTATAATGAATTTGAATGCAGTACATATTTGATGTGTTCGATCTTATCTGTCTATCACAAATATTTATTGTAATAAAGCTTAAGTAGTTGAATGATTTTATTTCGATAGGATAGATCTAGAGTAGTTGGAAGGAAAGGGTCGAAGAGACCCTCTTGTGTAAATCTTTGTATTGTTGACCAGAGGAGGTTGTTGAAGTTATTGTGATAGTTATTTCCATTGTAGCTGAGGATTGAGAGCTACCAAGAAGCAGTTTACGAACACATGTATATTTTAGTTGAACGAATATAGCAGAGGAACATTGTCCCAAATGTCTAGTGTTGTTGTGTCTATCTGAATTAATGAATGGTAGACTTGTGGTTTATTTGAAATTCTCTATTATTTCTTATTCTTGTGTTTATGAATGCATTTACTATTGGATCATGTTGTCATTGATGCCAAAGGTTTAATTAATTGATGTCAAAGGATTGATGTCAAGTGATGGATTGATGTCAAAGTGATTTATTGATGTAAAGGGATTGATTGTTTGATTGATGGCAAAGGATGATTGATTGATTGATGTCAAGGAATTGGTTGATGCCAAAGGATGATTGAATGATGTCAAAGGTCAAAGTTTTGATGTATACATGTCTTATCATAGTATATTGATGAAGACGGATCAATGATTTTTCATTGATACATGATGCATAGATGAAGATGGATCAATGAGTTGTCATTGATACATGATGCATCGATGAACATGGATCGATGTGGTTTCATTGGTATATGATGCATTGTTGGATGGATGTAAAGATGAATCATTATTGTCTTATCATGGTTGATAGGTGTACAAATGGATGAACTCCAAAGTGGTCCCCTTATGGTTAAATTCCTCATGGGAAGACGCTTTGCGGTTGAGTTATCCTTGAAGTATGGTTATTATTATATGTGGAATAATGAGTTGAAGATTAGTGAATTTGTTAGTGGAACTATCCTATATGGATATTTATTGTCATTCCATTTCCGGTGGTATGTGGAATGTCACATAACTCCTCATGGTTTGAGAGTTATGGCCCTACGAAGATGAAGGACCCTCATATGTAGGCTTGAAGCCCCAAAAGGTCAAAGAAGTCAAAGAGCTTGCAAAGAAGAAATTATTATTTAAATGATAAATAAAAGTGACAAAGTCAAGGAGGAATATGTAAATGGATAACTTCCTAATTATGGAAAGTAGTTAACCCTAAAAATGAGGAAAATAGGTTAAGTGACCTAGAAATGGGTTAAGTAACCTAGAAATGGGTTAAGTGACCTAGAAATAGGATAAGTGACCTAGAAATGGGTTAAGTGACCTAGAAGTGGGTTAAGTAACCTAGAAGATGATTCTAAGGAAGCTACTTGGAGAGTATAAATAAGAGGCAAGGGTCTCTTGTGAAGATATCTCTAGTGAATATCTTGAGCATGCATTAAAGATCTATTCTGAGAGAGATGAGATCTGGAGGATCTCATGGACATGTCAAAGTTTCGGTAAGTCTGATATCACGATGACAAAAGTCTCGAAAGTTAAGAAACCCTAGTTTCTGAGGTATACACGGGATGCAGTGAGCCAGGGCACGTACATGCATCGGCTGAATGAAGACAGAGAATGTACAGTCGATGAAGTCATGAAGACTTGTGTGTGAGTTGATGACAGGTTCTTGAAGACTGAAGCAGGTTCCAGATATGCATTCTATAGTCTCATATCTGCATAGAAACTCTGGTATGGTTACATTTTTTTCTTGATGGATACTCTTGCTTGTTGTGTAGTGAATGCTTAAGAAATTCTTGGTATGGTTGTTGTGATGTGGTTTGTGTTGGTCGATGGAGTGAGAATCATGCTTATGATTCAGTATTGATATGATTTCTATAGTATACTGGTTGCTTATACATGATGAGTAGCATTCATATTTTATGGTTGAGAAGCATGAGTAAGTTTTTGGAGATCTTGGATGTGTTGTGATTGGTTATGGGTCAGATTAGACAAAATACAAAAGAGAATGTGATTGAAGGTTGTAGAGGATTTGATTTGATCTTGAAGAGAAAACCCTAAGTAACTCAAATGTGATACGCAGGCTATAATACAGATTGGCTGCGTACATACACTAGTTGTACTACTGGTAGGGAGCGTACATACGCATGTTGCACTACCTACAGGTTGTGTACCTGTTGACATATTGATATTTGCTGAGGATTGTTGCCTCATCTCAGTTGGTGCTAACGATGTAAGTTGATTCTTTCATTATAGAGCTAGTTCTCTTGTAGAGTTGTACTCTATTCAGTTGTTTCTGATAACCCAATGATTGTAGTCTGTAATAAATAGAAAATTGTACATACATCTTGTGTTCCTTGTGCTCCTTATGGTGATGATTTGTTGATGATATATTTATGATATATGTTCACATCTAACTGATTATAAATGACATCAATGATTAATGAGTAAATGGTGATTGATAACTAATGAGTTTTTTAAAGGGGAAGTTTTGGGAAAAAGAGCCCTACACTGTTCAACCCCCCCCTCTCAGTGTATTCGGTGTGTCCAATAATTGGTATGAGAGCGGGCCTTCACTATAAGCCTTAATAAGCTTGGAGGAGATCCATAGACACACAAATGGATGATGAAGTTCCAATCCTTGATGAGGAAAACTATTCTACTTGGAGAATAGAAATGAGAGTTCATTTGAAAGAGATGGGGGTAGGTATTTAGAAGGCAACCGTTGGTGGATAATTTTCCTTGAAGAACAAGTCAAAGTTTTCATCTCATAGGGAAGGAAATAAGAATGATGCATTGGCTCTCAATACCATTCTTAGTGGACTCTCAAGCCCTATCAAAGAGAGCATGGGACAATGCACTTCCGCCAAGGATCTATGGCTAAAGCTAGAGGAGACATACCAATGCAAGAAGGAAGATGTTGAACAAAATTCAAATGAAGGAAAAGAATCATGTGATGATGTTGGCAAAAAGGAAGATCTTGAAGAGATTTCAAATGAAGGTAAAGAATATCTACAAACCCTTGATTGCAATAATTCAAAATGTGATGATGTTGAATTTTTATCTACAAGTGAAGAAGAAAATCTAGAAATAGTTTTTATAGAATCAATTGATTGGTAACCCATGGATGAAGTAGAAGAAAAACTATCAGAGCTTAAAGAGAAAGTTGAAATTTGTCTATATGAATATAGAAATGACCACTATTATATAGAATATAGCTATCTTTTGGATAACACTAAAAGGTTTCTTAAGAAGAGTCAAAATCACATATTGAAGTTAAAGGAAATGCTCAAGGAACAGAAAGAGAGTAATAAGACTCAATTAGATGAAAAGGAAGAAGAGATCAAAAGACTAAAGAATGAAAAAGAAGATAAGAAGGTAGATGATGAGATTAGCAAAAGTTTTGAAATGGTTGTCCATCTCAAGGCCCAAATTGAAGAAGCCAAAAGGGTAGAGGAACTATTGAGGAATCAAATAAATGAAAAGGAAGAGTCATGTCATAAGTTAGAAGCTGAAGTTGTTGATCTTAGAAATAAAGTAGAGAAGTCAAACAAATTCTTGAATAGCTCAAAAATCTTGAATGAGATCTTGGAAAGTCAAAGATCACCAAATGATAAATCAGGTCTTGGATACAAGAGAGAAGATACACATGCTGAAGAAATCACCTCAAAGAAGCATGAGGCGAGTCCCTCACTCTCAAAGGATGAAGATAATGTTGCAAGTCAACCATCTACACAATGGAAGGAAAGTTTCAAAAGAACAAAGCAAGGAAGACATCAAGAATCCATCCTTACACCTCAAAGAAGATGGACACCAAAGCAAAGGTATGAAAGTGTTTTTGATGGTCAATGTTATTCATGTAATGAATATGGTCACAAAGCTTTGGAATGTAGATATTATACAAGGAGAAATAATAGAAGATTTCATAACACCATAAGGTGTTGGAGATGTGATCAAGTAGGACACATTGTTGTTCACTATCACAAAATGAGATGCTACAGTTGTAGTGAATTTGGCCACAAATCTCAGGATTGCTAGAAAACAAGAAGAAAGTTCATGATGAGGACTTCATATAGCATGACTAGAAGAAGGAATGAAGTAAGGAAGGGAGACATATTTGAAAATATGGAAGCTCATAGATCAAGTTTTGAGAAGCAGGGACACCTTCAGAAGTGGGTGAAGAAGACTGAACAACCAGAGAAGAATGGAAGCCTTAAGGGAAGCTCAAGTGTATCATCTACTAAAGCATATGCAGGTGACAATGGTAACAGTCGCGTACATACGTAGGATGACCTTGAATAGGTCGCGCACATACACGAGTTGTCTGTGCAGTAGGTCGCGTATATGTGGCAAAGCCTTGGGAAAAAGGCTATGCACATGGGTTGTAGCTTGATTTAATGGTATAACTCTGTGATGCAGTGTCCGACATAGTTTGTTGTAGGTTCTAACATTGTTTGTTGCAGGTTTTCATGATTACATATTGGATTATGTAAAGTGATGATATAAAATGAAAGGCTATCTTGGATGCATGGCACTAACCCATGAGTATGGATTGAGTCATTTTCTATTGAAGAACAATGGTGGTTATAATAGTGAAGTTAATGGTACCTTGGTTATGTGATATATCTTGATGATGCTAGCTAGAGATGTCATTGATCTATTGAAGCACACTACTAGTACATATATTGTTGGATTCTTAGTATTTTCCATAGTGAATGGAGGATTGAGGCTGATCTGTTGGGGTACACGACTGGTACAGATTTGAGTTTCATTGATATATCTTATGATGTATGTTTTGATGCATTCATTTGTCATATGGTTGGACTACATATTGAGACATGTAGATGGTGAGTTCATGAGGTGATCATGGTGTACATCATTGATGAGCACAATCTATAGTTGATGCATGATTGGTACACTTCTAGTACATTGGTAGAGGCACCTACTAGCAGTTTGATTGGCACATGTTTTATGGTTTTGGCATACATGGATGAGGATTCATCTTGTTGTGGAATTGGTGCATGGTTGATGTACATGTTTGGTACAGTCATAGATGGCATATATTTGGATGATAGTATTTGGCTAAAAGTACACCATTGGTATGCCTTGATTAGCATATACTTTGGTACATGATGTATTGGATGATATAGTTGAGACACTTGATTGATTGAGATACATGATTATGGAACTTGGTTCATGGTGGAGACATATCATGAGTAATATGACACTTGTTTGGCATGTTGATAGATGCACATGGTTGGCATATTGGTAGATTCACATGGTTGACATATTGTTAGATGCACATGGTTGGCATGTTGGTAGAGACATATGGTTGATACACTCCATTGATGATATCTTATGGCGCATTGTATGGTGTTGATGTACATGGGTGTTGTGCATGGTGGGCACACAATTTGGTACATGATGTACTTGGTTGATGTTTTATTCATGATTCTCTATTTCATTGTTGACATATCTTTTGTTTCATGGTATGGCATGAGTTTTGATGCATGGACAGGTCCAAGGATTGTCATAGAAAGAGTGGTTGTTCTATGATCCAATTGAGTAGTAACATTTGCAGCAGAAGCATATTGAAGTGGTAGCATATTTTTATATTGCAGAGAAGATAGGGGGAGACATACCCATAGGGGGGATCATTCTTCTTCCCATGATTCTAGGAGGAGATATTTATCATATGCACACTTGGTAAAATAGCCCTATATTTGAAGAAAGAGCACATAGCCATAGTTCCAGGGGGAGCATGAGCGATGTATCTTCAACATTAAATCAGACTTATATCCATTTTTAAAAAAGGGGAGAGATTATTCAGAGGAAGATCAAAGGCATTCAGGCAGGGGGAGCATCCCCAAGGAAAGTCCAAGTAGGGGGAGCATCCCCAAGAGGAGAATGACCCTTTTCCATTGATGTCAAAGGGGGAGAGATAGTCACATTGATGTGATTTATGATTATTGATGTGGAGAGATAGTCACATTGATGTGATTGATGACTATTGATTTAGAGTATGCCTTGTCTACATGTTGACATCAATGATTGGTGTTGACATCAATGTTGGTATTGCCATAAATGCAAAAGTGGGATATTGTTGGATCATGTTGTCATTGATGCCAAAGGTTTAATTAATTGATGTCAAGTGGTGGATTGATGTCAAATTGATTGATTTACGTCAAGGGATTGATTGTTTGATTGATGCCAAATGATGATTGATTGATTGATGCCAAATGATGATTGATTGATTGATGTCAATGAATTGGTTGATGCCAAAGGATGATTGAATGATGTCAAAGGTCAAAGGTTTGATGTATACATGTCTTATCATAGTATATTGATGAAGATGGATCAATGAGTTGTCATTGATACATGATGCATAGATGAATATGGATCAATGATTTGTCATTAATACATGATGCATAAATGAAGATGGATCGATGTGGTTTCATTGGTATATGATGCATTGTTGGATGGATGTAAAGACAAATCATTATTTTCTTATCATGGTTGATAGGTGTACAAATGTATGAACTCCAAAGTGGTCCCCTTATGGTGAAATCCCTCACGGGAAGATGCTTTGTGGTTGAGTTATCCTTGAAGTATGGTTATGCTTATATGTGGAATAATGAGTTGAAGAATTTGTTAGTGAAACTATCCTAGATGAATAGTGTTTGTCATGCCATTTACGGTGGTATGTGTAATTTCATATAACTCCTCGTGGTTTGAGAGTTATGGCCCTACGAAGATGAAGGACCCTCATATGTCAGCTTGAAGCCCCAAAAGGTCAAAGAATTCAAAGAGCTTAGAAAGAGGAAATTATTATTTAAATGATAAAGAAAAGTGACAAAGTCAAGGAGGAATATTTAAATGGAGAACATTGTAATTATGGAAAGTGGTTAACCCTAAAAATGAGGAAAATAGGTTAAGTGACCTAGAAATGGGTTAAGTGACTTAGAAATGGGTTAAGTGACCTAGAAGTGGGTTAAGTAACCTATAATATGCTTCTAAGGAAGCTACTTGGAGAGTATAAATAAGAGCCAAGGGTCTCTTGTGAAGATATCTCTAGTGAATCTCTTGAGCATGCATTAAAGATCTATTCTGGGAGACAGGAGATATGGATGATCTCATGGACACATCAAAGTTTTGGTAAGTCTGAGATCATGATGAAAAAAGTATGAGAAGTTCAGAAACCCTAGTTTCTGAGGTATATGCAGGCTCCAGTGAGCCAGGGTGCATACATACGCAGGCTGAATGAAGACAGAGCGTGTACAGTGGATGAAATCATGAAGACTTGTGTGTGAGCTGATGACAGACTCTTGAAGACTGAAGCAGGTTCTAGATATGCATTCTATGGGCTTAGATATTCCATAGAAACTATGGTATGGTTACATTTTTGTCTTTATGGATACTCTTGCTTGTTGTGTAGTGAATGCTTAAGGCATTCTTGGTATGGATGTTGTGATGTGGTTTGTGTTGGTTGATGGAGTGAGAAACACTCTTATGATTTAGTACTGATATGATTTATATAGTGTATTGGTTGCTTATACATGATGAGTAGCATTCATATTGTATGGTTGAGAAGCATGAGTAAGTTGTTGGAAAGCTTAGATGTGTTGTGATTGTTTATGGGTTAGATTAGACAGTGAAAGAAAAAAGAGAATGTGATTAAAGGTTGCAGAGGATTTGATTTGATCTTGAAGAGAAAACCCTAAGTAACTCAGATGTGATACATAGGTTGTAGTACAAACTGGTCATGTACATACACGAGTTGTGCTACTAGTAGGGTGTGTACATAAGCGTGTTGCACTACCTATAGGTCGTGTACCTATTGACATATTGATATATGTTGAGGATTGTTGCCTCATCTCAGTTGGTACTGAGGATGTATGCTGAGTCTTGCATTATAGAGATGGTGCTCTTGTAGATTTGTAATCTATTCATTTGTTGTTCATAACCCAAGGATTGTAGTCCGTAATAAAAACAAAATTGTACATACATCTTGTGTTCCTTGTGTTCCTTGTGGTGATGTTTGGTCGATGATATATTGTTGATATATGTTCACATCTAATTGATTATAAATGACAACAATGAGTAATGACTAAATGGTGATTGCTAACTAATGAGTTTTGTGAAGGGGGCATTTTGGGAAAAAGAGATTTACACTGTTCACCCCACCCCTCTCACTATAGTCAATGTGTCCAACATTTACATGGTTGAATGTATGAACCTGTGAATATTTAAATAAGTTTCAATTGTTTCTCTTCTATGAGCAAGTGCAAGTGTGCATAGCATTCGCAAGGAGTGCGTTGACAGAAGTTGTTTCGACTCATAAGATCAAAAGAGATAACACAAACTTATGTGTGAAAGGATTGCATAGTGTCTGCAAGGTCCACGTGACAGAGTCTGCTAGACTCAGAAAGTTTAGCAAAGATATTTTGAGAGTGCGAGTAGGAGGAACCTCGCTCAATTCCGTATTGTTCAAAGGGAACAATAGAACGTGGAAGGACTGTTTCAAGGAGTGAACGGGCGTCCTTCAAGATCAATATTGAAGGAAGTTTGTCTGCAAGGAGTGCACGACAGAGCGTTTTGATTCAAAATCTCAGGAAGGGTAGCCAAAACCGTCCACATAGAAGCTAAGTTGTGGAGGAAGACATGTTTCAATGCATCCACAGGCTGAAGTTTTGACTAAGTGTCGAAGAGAGCATTTTAAGGAGGCAAACGTTTGAGTAAGAACAGGCTCGGGAGGGAGAGTGGTGTTGGTGCAATTATTTGCATAATATATTACCAAACATAAATTATCAACCGAGATTCGTAATCAGTAGAGTTGATGCACTATATGTGTCGATAACAGATAGGTTCCTATGTCTATTTAGTATAGCTTAGATAAGAAAAACAACAATAAAATAAAACTCTGTTTTGAAAGATAACACTTTTCACACAATTCAGAAATTAGAAAGCAAAACTTGCAATCATGCACTCAAAAGATTTTGCACAGATAGTGCCTTGCCCATTTACAAGCTCATGAAGTGGGAAGATGGACTTTGAATTAGTTGTCTGTAGCTTCTACTCTTAACAACAACTAGCAATCAAATCTAGGCACACTTCAACAATACAACTCCAAAATCAGAACGGAAAAATGATAACAAAACTTCTCAAGCAAACAGTGAATCGAAATGTTCTTTCTTAGGTGACAAATCTGTTCATTAGAGGCTCATGAAATGAAAAGATGAACTTAAGATCTATCTCCTGGAGCAACTAAACTAACAAGTGAGATTCTCCATTAAAGCTCATGTATGGTGAAATATGGAGATCCAACTGTTCCTGCATTACCACACTTTGCAACAAATTGGAATAGTGAAATCAAACAAAATATCATGAAATCAAAATAACAAATACATGAAATGAAAATCTACACTAACAATTTACAATAAGCTTACCAAGATGGATCGGTGGACCTTGTCGATGCCAACATGGAAGCTTTTATATCACCAGATGTTAACTTCTAAGAGAGACAAAATCAGTGAATTCAATCTTGCATTAATCTCCAGCAAGTATGTTTACAAAAAGAGTCTTTTCATGAATTCATTCTACATCATAACAATTCTCTTTTAAGAACCATTCTTACATCATGATAATTCCTCTCTACTCAGACCTATGAGGTCTTATTTATACATAAAATCCATGGAGGAATGGATGAAACCGAATCCCCAAACTAAGAAAACAATTTTTACAATTTTAGGAGAAATCCCAAAAATCTGTGTTTTTTAACAATTTGGACAGATTCGAGTTAGTCCCCCACCCATATCTCCCAAACCAATTCTAATTTTGAAAAACGTCTCATTTTATGCTCAATTTATCATATTCTAGACAAAACCCATGTCTTATAATTTCTAGATATGATACCATATGCATGGAAATTGAGGCGCAAGTTGGCAGTTTGAGTTTTTTTTATAATTTTGGCAGAATCTTTCCCCCTAGGCTAGACGTCCACACGTGTGATCTGGGTGAATTCTGACTCATTTTTCCTCATGAAAACATCATTCTGCACAAAACCCATGTGTCCAATTTTCCTATAGAAGCTTTTCAAAATTTTGAATTATTTATAGTATCGGATTAGCACAGGCTGGTACCAGAATAGGTGGAGCCTTGGTACCGGAATATACTGGGTACCAGATCATGCTACTTAAGATTCAAAGTGATTATTATCATACATAATCAAACATTTAATCGAATTAACTCAATAAAAATAAACAAATCATGCTTTAATCATAAGTTACCTCTTATGTACGTGAACAAGGTCATCGAGTGTATTATGGAGGAAACAATCAATTAGATACACATGGAATAGGTAAAATAGGCTCAGATAGAAGGTAATATAGGGAATTAGAAGGGTCAAAATGGATACTCAACATTCCCCCATGCTTAAGTCATTGCATGTCCTCATGCAACAATGATCTTCAAAATTTCACAATTGATGATACTCCTCACTCGATCAAGCATTCTCTGAAGTTAAGTCTTATCCAATCTAGGAGAAAGGGATGGATGTGATTCTAATATGATTATAGGATAGTGGCCAAGATTTTTCATAATGACTTTGACGAATAGGTCCCCCTGGCTATATTACCTTTCAAACAAAAGTGATATAAGCATAATTTAGATATCATTTGAAGAGAGGAACACATAAAAGAATACATCCCAAGATGATTAACTTGTTTCTTATCCAAGTTTGTAGAGATGAATCTCTTCTTGTTTAGGTAAGGTGAATTACATATAATGAGGGTCCCACTTCTCATGCAAACTTATTTATTTTAAAGAGAGAACTCTAAAGTGGATACTTGAAGGTTCTTAAGAACATCATCCGAGAGATATAAAGGTCATTTCCTAGCCTTGATTAAATAATGATTGCTTCAGAATGATACTCAAGGGTTTATGTTCAATTTTAAGTGTGCCACTTTATGTTTTTCAACTCCCTTTACCCGGCATAGCTCCGCTGCCAGCAGGCCTTTTCAGTACCTTGGCGGGTATACCTTAGTACCATACAAGCATGGCCCCGCTGCCAGTAGGCCTATTCAGTACCCCGGCGGGTTTACTTGTACTTCCTGATACTTCCTTTTTATTATATTACTCAAAAGATTTAGAATAATTTATACTTTCATTGATAGCTTTTAGAGTATAAGGAAGGCAGGTGGTACGAGAGTGTTTTAGATTTATTAGGCACATAATTAATTGTTTTCAATTATCCCAAGGGTGACATCATCCACATTCAACTTAAATCATCAGCTATTCAATGTATAATGTAACGTCTTGGATAATGACTAAGAGGTCCCTCTAGTTAATCCTATTAGGGTTCTCATGAAAGTTCATTGCGGTTTTGCAAGGGCAGTCCACCACATGAGGTTTTCATCAATACCTCTCAAGAGAAACTTGTAAAGATAAACTTGGATAAGAACTTGTTGAATCAACTAGGTTAGTACTATACATAATGGTTTCACCACTTTTCAATGGATATTTCAATGAGCAATCGATTCTTCAAAATAATGAGGTAATAGGACACGTGCACCCATTATCATATACAACTAAATGTGAAAATATCGTCTTGAAGGAGAGCAAGGATTATTCATTCAAGGTTGAGTGTATAAATGTAGGAGGAAGATGTGCATGAGAGTAAAAATAATTCAACACAAGACTTAAATGATCCTTGACAGAAATAACATGCAAGGGGCATATGATGGATGATTTTTTCTCATTCATGATGACAACCACTTCACCAAGGAATTCAGTGATAATATATGAAGAGATGTATAGGAGGGCTTACAAAATTTCATGGTAGAGAGCGTGCAATAATTGAGAGTAACCATATGTTTACTGCATAATTAGTCTAATTCCTTTAGTAAAACAAAAAATGTTGAGTTTATACATCCTATTACTTGAAGCATTTAAATCGAGCAACAAAAACTTCGAATATATGATTAGAGCTACCAACACCTTATTACCAGTACCAGATAACCTGAGTACCAGATGGACGCAGAGTTGTGCTTCAGTACCGGAATAGCACATAGGCAAGCATTGTTTGCAGTACAGTATGAACGCAATTCCGCATTACCAAAATAGAATGGTATCAAAATTCTGGAAATGACTATCAAATCTCAGCACTGAACATGTTGATTTGGCCTCACCGATGGAAGTTGCAAAAGAATATGAAGGTTTCGACAACCACTCCCCCATGCCTAAGGTTTTGCATGGCCTCATGCAAACAATGTGAGATGCTAAAAAGGGTTGTTCAGAGAGTTGTGAACACCTACTAAAAACAAACCAATAGAACTAATTAAAGCTGGATTTTTATTCATGCTCAAAAACATTAAATTTAGGGAAAATGTCAAAAGTTGAATTATTAGCTATGAATAAAATAGTTTGGACTTAACATTCAGTTTCAACTGCTATTAAAATATTACTTAACCGATCATCCTTGTGAAATAGTGGTCTTAAAATATATAGGTAAATATAAAACATGAATGCATCATTTTTAACAACTTTAAGGAAAAAGAAGAATTTTGAAGAAATAGGTCATGAAGCACTCCCTTAAGTGTTATATTCCATTGACAAGGATGTTTTTCCACTTTTGAAACCCTTCCAGTATTATGTGTTCATTCGAAGGATGAAGAGATTCCTCTCTCATAAGATTCCAAACAAAATCATCATAACTTTTAAAAATAAATCTACTATAGGAACAAAAGATCTTAAACTAATTGCTTTATTAGCTTTTGACATTCCCATTTATGAAAAGTATGAAAGATAGGTTGCATTGTACTTATGTGCAACATTTATTTATTTATTTACCTATCCTACTCTAATTGAACAAAAGAAAATGTTCTTCAAGTATAGGAATACTTCCAGTGAAGCCATGTGCGTAACAGGGTTAGAAATATATCCATACTCAGGTTTAAAAGATAAATTTTAATGCATATCGGAGTATGAAGGACCAGCTGCTCTGATGATGAGATCAAGCAATAAATAAAATAGTGGTGTGACCTAATAACTAATTGAAACCACATTTCAATAGAATCACTATATTCTTGTTTCTCTTCTTTGTTTAGGTCACACCGAATGTCCTCCTCTACTATGCAATGTAGATTATCCTCTTCAAGATGATTGGTCTTTGGAGTACATACAGGATCTGTTGAGAGGCATGATAAGGACTCCTCAATTTCATGTTCCACTGGTTTCTCTCCATTGAATTCTATCCATGATTCTTTATTCTTCTTAACAAATTGACAAGAGGAATCCGACAGGACTTCCAAATCTTCCCGTGGAGAGACAACTAGATTCTTGACTGCTGTGAAGATATGCTCTTCCTGAGAGGCGGATATCCCAGCTGCTGCCAGAATACGAGAAAGTTCTGCGAGGAACATTCTTCAAGCTCTTGATCATCCTTGAATTACTCTAGTTGGTTGATGATACCTGTTTCGCAACATAGATTAGTACTCGGGAGGTTCTTACAGCACCCCAAACATGATTTATCATTAAAGATTTAAATTTTAAGACTATTTGCAAAAAAAAACACACCAAACTTGAACTCCTTATGTTACTGGGACCCTGTTGTGACTAGGTTATCTGTTCGCACAAGTTATCTTATCATAAATAAAACTAAATTTGTAGAAATAAAAGCACACTTGCATCAAAAGAAGAGAGGAAAACCTAACTTTGGAGCAACCCCACCAAAGTGGATGCATGGGCTCTCCCGGCACGTCTTACCATCTTCTCTCCACCCTTAGGTCATCCATAAAACCAATCCAAAACCATTAAATAAATCTGATTCAAATACTACCTATTACTGTTTACAACTCCCCGGCAACGACGCCAAAATGTTGGTGCAATTATTTGCATAATATATTACCAAACATAAATTATCAACCGGGATTCATAATCAGTAGATTTGATGCACTATATGTGCCGATAACAGATAGGTTCCTATGTCTGTTTAGTATATATTAGATAAGAAAACCAACAATAACAATAACACTCTGTTTTCAAAGATAACACTCTTCACACAATTCAGAAATTAGAAAGCAAAGCTTGCAATCATGCACTCAAAAGATTTTGCACAGATAATGCCTTGCCCATTTACAAGCTCATGAAGTGGGAAGATGGACTTTGAATTAGTTATCTGTAGCTTCTACTCTTAACAACAACTAGCAATCAAATCTAGGCACACTTCAACAATACAACTCCAAACTTAGAAGGGAAAAATGATAACAAAACTTCTCAAGCAAACAGTGAATCGAAATGTTCTTTCTTAGGTGACAAATCTGTTCATTAGAGGCTCATGAAATGAAAAGATGAACTTAAGATCTATCTCCTCGAGAAACTAAACTAACAAGTGGGATGCTCCATTAAAGCTCATGTATGGTGAAATATGGAGATCCAAATGTTCCTGCATTACCACACTTTGCAACAAATTTGAATAGTGAAATCAAACAAAATATCATGAAATCAAAATAACAAATACATGAAATGAAAATCTACACTAACAAATTACAATAAACTTACCAAGATGGATAGGTGGCCCTTGTCGATGCCAACATAGAAGCTTTTAGATCACCAGATGTTAACTTCTAAGAGAAACAAAATCACTGAATTCAATCTTGCATTAATCTCCAACAAGTAGGTTTACAAAAAAAGTCTTTTCATGAATCCATTCTACATCATAACAATTCTCTTTTAAGAACCATTCTTAGATCATGATAATTAATATCTACTTAGACCTATGAGGTCTTATTTATACATAAAATCCATGGAGGAATGGATGAAACCGAATCCCCAAACTAAGAAAACAATTTTTACAATTTTAGGAGAAATCCCAAAAATCTGTGTTTTTTAACAATTTGGGCAGATTCGAGTTAGTCCCCCACCCATATCTCCCAACCCAATTCTAATTTTATAAAAAAACACTTCCATAACTCAATTTATCATATTCTAGACAAAACCCATCTTTTAGAATTTCTAGATCTGATACCATATGCACGGAAATAGAGGCGCAAGTTGGCAATTTGAATTTTTTTGATAATTTTGGCATAATCATTCCCCCTAAGTTGGAGGTCCACACGTGTGATATGGGTGAATTATGACTCACGTTTCCTCATGAAAACATCGTTCTGGACAAAACCCATGTGCCTGATTTTCCTCTAGAAGCTTTCCAAAATTTTGAATTATTTCTAGTACCAGATTAGCACAGGATGGTACCAGAATAGGTGGAGCCTTGGTACCAAAATAGAATGGGTACCGGATCATGCTGCTTAAGATTCAAAGTGATTAGTATCATACATAATCAATCGTTTAATCGAATTAACTCAATAAAACTAAACAAATCATGCTTTAATCATAAGTTACCTCTTATGCACATGAACAAGGTCATCGAGTGTATTATGGAGGAAACAGTCAATTAGATACACATGGAATAGGTAAAATAGGCTCAGATAGAAGGTAATATATGGCATTAGAAGTGTCAAAATGGAGACTTAACAAGAAACACGAAATATTCAAAGGAAGGAGTCATTTAAGGTTTCCCAGAATTAACAAAAGAGATCCGTCTAGGAGGGATCGAGATCATTCTAGACCATCAGATCAGGGGAAAGTTGCATGGAGGATATCCATGAGAGTTTTGGCATTTCGGATTTTGGAGTGTTTTAAAGTGTTGAGAAGTAGGATCGCCGAAGTCACAAAGTGATCCAAACCGTTAGCTGTGGGGAGACACGTGGCAACGGGTTAGAAAATCCAAGAGATAGAAGTTCGAAAGAGTTGGGTGTGGAGTGAGTAAAATATTCATGAAGTCATGAAACATGAAGTACAGGTAGACCGTTGGATCCAAAGGGACACACGAAAGAGATCTACGAATTTAGAGAAAATTGTTACCCACAGTCGTGATATTGCCGAAGCCTGAAGCTACGAAGAGTTGGCCCACAATCACTGCCCATAGTCATATAGGAGAAAGAGTCTAGCGCAAGGATAGTACCCACACATTGGTGTCGCTAAAGTGCCAGAGAGTGGAATTGCAGGGAGTTCGAGCTTGCAGGTGACATCAAAGGGACTTATGTGTATTAATTTTCCAGGGTCTGTTGAATGCCCGAAGATCCAATCCGGTTCGAGGAGTTTGAATATCCAAGACCGAGAGGTCGCAAAATCCCCAAGAGGGAAGGGGGGATGAAACACCACTTATCCCCATCAAAGTATGAATCAAAATATTCGATCAGATTGAATTCATCCACCTTAGATTCCATTAGTCCAAAATATTGAATTCCTTTCAAGGATTTCAAAAATCTTTTTCCAACAAACCAATGTACCTTGTAAGGATTTTGCATGAACCTTGAAAGAATCCAAACAACAATGAAATGTCTAGTTTGGTGGTAGTAAGATGGATAAGACTTCCCACAAGCTATCTATACTTCGTTGCATCCTCAAATTCATTCCCTTCTTTTGATGTGATTTTCAAATTCTATTCCATTGGAGTAGAAATAAGATTGCAGTTAGCCATGCCAAACTTGTTCAAAATTTCTCCGATGTACTTCTTCTGGAAGATGAATATGTACTTTGGATTTTGTATCACTTCAATCCCCAAATAGTAGTGAAGATGTCCCAAATATGTCATCTCAAAGCATTTCTTCAACTCTTTCTTTATGGATGCAATGTAGTTCTCATTTTTCCTTGTTATGAACATATCATCTACATATACTACAATATACACAACATTTTTTCCAACTTTATTGACAAACAAAGTTGCATATTCAAGATTGAAATGCTTGAAATTTAGTTTTAGAAGATGCTCAATTAATTTTTCATAACATGCTTGCGGTGCAAGGATTTGATGAGCTTGCATACCTTATGTTATTGTCCCTTCACAACAAATATTTTTGGTTGAGACATGAATACATTTTCTTTCAAGTCTTCATTCAAGAAATAATTCTTCACATGCGTTTAATGAAATTTCCATCCATTTTGTGTTGTCATGGAAAATAGAATGTCGATGGTAGTCAATTTTTCTATGGGGGGGAATTTTTCCTCAGAATAAACACCTTCTTTATGTGCAAATCCTTTTTCCATGAGCCTTGATTTGTGCTTGTCAAGTAAGCCATTTGATCTTTACTTGTTCTTGAATACCCACTTCTAGCCAATTAGTTTGGTTCCATATGGAGGGTCCACTAACTTCCATGTCCCATTCTTGATGAGAGCATCATATTACTTCTTCATGGATTATTTCCATTCATCATGAGAAGTTTCTTCTTTAAAGGAATTTGGTTCATGGTTAGTAGATAAATTCAACTCACAATCATATGAAACATCCGAGTCATCTACATCACCTGAGTTTGAATTATCTACATTACCTCCATCTTGTTTTGAGAACAATTTGGTTCATATCTTTCTCATCTCATTAGGATGAACCCTTTCAAGTGTTTTTGTGATCCATTTTGGTGGACCTTTATGAGATGGTCCCTGTTACTCAATTGATTGAGATGGTGTTGAGTTCTCATCAAGCCTCAACTTTTCAATCCTCTCGATCACATCATCCAAATGAGCTTCAAGTTCCGATGAAGTGGCAAAAAATTATTCATGAGGGGAATATGGTGCTTCAAAAGGATATTCCAGAGATTGACCCAAGATAGGGATCCCCCCTTCAAGATGTGGAATCTCGTCATCAAATTCATGGTATATATTTACACAACTAAATTTGTCCAAATGATCAAGTTGCCTCTCAACAATTTCGTATTTCTTGGTGGATTCAAGAAAGATCACATCTCTAGACAGGATGAACTTCTTATTTTTCTCATTGTAAAGATGATACCCCTTTGTGGTATTTGAGTACCCCAAGAATATGCAATTTTGACTCCTTGCATCAATATTGCTTCTTTTATCCTTAGGAATCAAGGCATAATAGGTGGAACCAAAGACCCTGAGATGTGTCACCGAAGGAATGTGGCAATACCACATTTCATATGGAGTCTTGTTTTTGACAGCATGATATGGACACTTGTTTTTTACATCAATTGCACATAGAATTTCATTATCCCAAAACTTCAATTTAACATTCTTGAAAAACATCATGGAACAAACCATATTTAGGAGTGTCACATTCATTCGTTCAACTACACCATTTTGTTGAGGATTGTATGGAATTGTTGTACATGTTATGATGTTTGATACCATACATGGAATTTTTTTATTTTTCAAAATCTTGTGTTTATATTTCAACAAGTACACACAACACATCCTAGTGTAATCATCGATAAAGGACATTGTATGTTTATTTCCATTTGTAGAAGGAACAAGCATAGGTCCACACAAATATGAATGAATCAATTTAGGTTTTCTACATGCTCTGGAAGTAGAATCATGGAAAGGTTGTCTGCTATTATTTCCAAGGATACAAGTATCACATTGTTTCATTTTTCTAGAATGGTAGGAACACTAGAAACACCATTCTTTCTCAATAAACGAGGACTTCCATAATCGATATGACCAAATATAGGATGCCACAAAATACTAGATGAAATCATACCTTCACCATGATTAGAGAGGTATGAAACATTATGTGTATGGGTAGATATCCCATTCAACTTCATCATTCTTCCATCTTCCCTTCTAATCATAACAAGCATGTTATCGTAATCCTTTTGTATTTCAACTTTTCCACCAATCATGTGAACAAAGTGGCCTTTCTATCTAATGTGCACAAGGGAGAACAAGCTTCATTCCAGCTCAAGAAGATAGAGTAAATTGTGTAGAAGAAAATATGGGAGTCCAGGAAACTTGAGTCTAATGGTTCCCATTCCGGAGGGTTTGAAGTTGTACTTATCTACAAAATACAATATATCATATACATTGTCATTGAATTCTTAAAAAAAGTCTTTTCGAAATGTTATATGAGAGGTTGCACATGTGTCAAGAAGCCAAGAATCTTTCCAAGGACTATATGTATTATTAAATAAATCTTCTATTAATCCTATATTGTAGTGAGCAACAATGTAATGGGAAGATTCAGGTGGATTAACTCTGTTGGCCTACCTACCTTTGTTGGTGTACCTATCTCTATGCCCTCTTCCCTCTGCACTCTAGCTTATTCTCTTTTTATGGTCACTCAGATATCAGTCCTAGTCTACGTTTTTATCATGTTGCTTTAGATCAAAACCCTAACCCTAAAATATTCCGCACATGCATGTCGGGTATTCTCATGCTCCTAACATTCTTTTAGACTGATAGATACCTCCATTCGATACCAGTTTTGAGTAGTATATTCATTGCCTCTCTATCTTTCATCCTTGATGCCTTTGCAGACCTTCTCATTTTCACAACATGCGAATCAGTAATCCAACCTGCCTTCATACCTAATTTCACACGCTACTTCACACTTGGTCTGACCTGCCTTCATACCTCTTGTATTGGTATTATTTAATATTCTTGAACTGGTATTCAAGAACTAGTATATATAGTGACCATAGTGGGAGGTGAATCCATGGCCTTTTTCGTTGATATATATATCCATTCACTGGTATATACTCATTCGCTAGTATATATCCATTTGTTGCTGCAATATATTTGTTGGTATATATCGCAACCACAATGGGAGACGAACCCACGACCTTTTTCACTAGTATATATCCATTCACTGCTAATGAATGGTGTACATATTACATTTGTTCACTAGTGTTCTATTGATGAGTAAAATTGTTGTTATATCTTTTGTCAAGCCAAACACAGGCATTTTAGTAGGTAGGGAAAACATGAGGGAAACTACTCATGGAGTTGGGCCAGGCTCTGATACCACTATCAAGAAATCATAGGCCAGGAATCATAACTCCATGGGATGATTATTCCATTAACATGAAGCTCAATAAGTATACAAAAATACAGCCTTTTCTCTTCTCCAAAATATGAATCTCCGTATCACCTAGGATGCTTCGACATATGTACATTATTGTTACAAGTAATGAACCCATACATGATTACATGTCCAAAAAAGACTTTATTACCAAAGTAAACCTTTTTTATCACAATATACTTTGGGGCTCTTGTTTCAAAGGATCGTTAATATGCATTAAATTTTGAATTGATAAAGGATTTTATCGAGAAGATTTCCATTAACAACCTTTTAACAATTAACCTATTTGTTATTTCCATGTGATTTGCATTAAATGTACATTGGGGAAAGTGACAAGATAGGACATGGATTATCGCATAGCGATGAAGAATCAGGATAGAGAAACAATGGGATAATGAAATGGTGGGACATGAGCATGATGGGGGAGCATAATCGGGAGTATGTGGAGAAAATGTGAAATTATCGCAAACCTGCGATAACATTTTGATAAATTGACTAAGTATAAGAATGGATTGGAATGAAGAGATCGAGGGTATGTATGGAAGGATTGTGACATTAGCATGGTCCACGGTGAAGCTTACAAATCTGACTAAGTGTTGAAATGTTGTGGAGCACAATGAGATTTCAAGAAATTGACTAAGTATTAGGAATTTGGCAGATGGAGGGGTCACTTTGATAGACATGTGAATCGAGCAAATGTCTTAGAGATGTGGTGAAATTTTTTGAAAAGTTTTTAAGTGTGGGTGAAAAATGAAGACAGTGGAACATGATGATGTATTTTGGATGACACAAAAGTTTGAACAAGAGTGAAAATACCTCTGCAACCCATAACAAACATGAAAAATTTCTAATTATGAGAAAGGAATATACAAGAGAGAGTTTACGAAAGACTTAACACATTTGAGGATCAACAAAAATATGTTATAAACACTTGGGATATAGGAATCTACATGTGGATTTGGAATAATAACCACCAATAAACTATAAATATATATGATTTGGAATATAATTACATGTGGCTTTGGAATAATAACAGTGGATAAACTATAAATATATATGAATTTAAATATAAGTACATGTGGCTTTGGAATAATAACTATGGATAAACTATAAATATATTTGATTTGGAATATAATACTTGATTTATAAATTTAAACTTATTTGTATGTTTAGATAGGTGGGCTATCTTGATAATTAAATTTCAAAGCGACCGTAAGTTTAATTTTTCACTCTATGTCTATATAACTATAGAATTGTAAAAGCTTGTGTAATGGAAATCAAATTTATTGCATGATAAATTATACCCCGCTATTACAAAGTACCCAAATATAATACAATTTACATGATAAGGTTAGCAAACAAAACTAGTGCCAAGTGTAAGTGATCTCCTCACACATCAATATTTATTCTCACATTTTGTTTTACTACAAAGAATATGGGAATATGGATTGAGGTTAATGATTTAAGGTCAAAATAATTTTTTGAAAGCTTGTATGACAAACCATTTTCACTCTATCTCCATGTAACCATAGAATTGTAAGAACTTGTGTAATGGAAATCAAATTTGTTGCATGATAAATTATACTTTACTATTACAAAATACCCAAATATAGTACAATTTACATGATACCCTTAGCAAAAGAAAGACACCTTAACCTTCTATGAAAAGATTGAATTCTAAGTGCAACACCTTAATGATATCACCTACAAGTGTAAGTGACCTCTTCACACATCAATATTTATTCTCACCTTAGGTATCACTCCAAAAAATATAAAAGTAAGGATTGAGATTAATGATTAAAAATAAACACTATTTTATTTGAGAGCTTGCATTAGAAACCATTTAAGACTTTACTTTAACTTTTAAAGTGACAAGTTCAATGCTTTACTATAAATTTAAATTAACTAGGGCCTTAAAAAGTTTACATTCTAAATTTAGATATTTTATTAAATAAAATTCTTTTATTATATACTTATTAACTAGAGAATTAAAGAGTTTACATTCCAAATTTGGATATTTCATTAAATGGAATACTTTTACTCTAGACTTAAATTAACTAAAATACTTCCAAATTTAGGTATTTCATTAAATGGAATGCTTTTAAATTTAGGTATTTCATTAAATGGAATGCTTTTACTATAGTCTTAAATTAACTAGAAACTTAAGAGTTTACCTTCCAAATTTGGGTATTTCATTAAATGGAAGAAGATTTTGAGTTATAGGATCAATGTCTTTCGAACTTCTTATACTTTTAAGGGTAAATGTGGCCCCATGACATGGTTTTATCGAGGGTAGGATCGATACCTTGTCGAGGTTATAATATTTTTTTGTGAGAAAATTGATGCCCCATGCAATTCTTGCACTGAACGTTGTTTTCAGCATTTGAAATGGTCGTATTCTTTCCTTCAGGGTTCTCAGGTTCTTTCCATCTTCTAGGCTCCCTTTTACAAAAAAAAAAAATGAGATTGTTATAATGACGAGCTTAATTCTTCATACGTCATAAATGGCCCAGGTGAACTGAGAGGATGATAGCTGAGAGGACGTGGCCCAGGTGAACTGTAAATTCGAATAAATGGTGGCCAAAGGTTTGGAATAACATTACGGCCTGGAATTTTCCAAACTTTCTTGAATTTTCAGGACTCGCCGATGATTCTGAGTCAGGAGTCCTTCACAAGAATCTTAACCTAACTTGAAGAACACTGCATTAAATAACTGAAGATGGAGAAAAACCGAATCAGACAAGCTCTTCATAAGCGTTTTCTGTTACTGCCAACATATAATTGTTCTGTGGAGCATCAGGGAATAGACTGAAAGCCTGATAATATTAGAGATCAAGGACGACATGGGTGGACAGCTGGGGAGTTTGAAAAACATGTTTATGTGTATTAATCTGAAATCCCATTTTTATTAAGTTTATGTGAATTTTAGTACAATCTATCAATCATTATTATTATTTTCAATCAGTTAGTGGTTTGAGTTTTTTTGGAGATAAATTGTGTATAAAATAGTGAAACTTTTAATTTTTCCAATGGAGACTTCATTCATCATGGGTAATTTCAGCTTTATCGATGATAGGTGGAGTGTCCACTGGAACGTTCATCCATATCAGTCTTATCTGTCTGATGGAGTGTCCACTGAAATTATGGATTTCAGCTTTGTTTTTTCTTGATGATGGGTGAAAATGCCCACTCAAACTATGAATTTCAGCTTTGTTTTTTCTCGATGAGTCTTCACTTAAACTTTGAACTTTTCAAAATTTTATACACAGTTTATCTCCAAAAAAAACTAAACTAAAGCAACGTTACCATGAATAACTGTGAAAACTTACATTTCTGTTGTTACACAGGCTGCGTCCCAGAAGAATATGCAAATAAGATAAGAGACAGCGTATCAGAGATCAAGAACACCATGGGCAATGCCTATGGGGGTTTTAAAAACATGTTTAAACGTATTGATCTTAGATACAATCGATAGTACATTTTCATATTAATTTGTGAATTTTAATCTCATTATTGCCTGAGATGGATTTGGACTGACATTTTTTTTCAAATGCTAGAGCGACTGATCATCATTTACTGTTTTGACAATCATGTTGTGATGTAGCCCAAATACAGGAAGAACATGTGACCAGGATTGCGGGCAGCATATTTGACAGTTTCACAGAAGGTGAACGAACGGAGAAGAAAACTCTGAATTTTCAACAGGTGCATGAAGCACTAACTGCGGTCTTCAAGTAAGAGATGCTCTGTAAGAATTTATGTCAGAATATGGGAATCGATAATTTTTGCATCTGCAAATGTTATTGTGAATTTTTGCAGATCCTTTTATTCATTATTAATATCCTGTTTTGTTTGTAGTAAAATCAACGAAACTATCCCCGCCGCCAATTGTGTTCCTCCATCTAAGGAATTGGTGGACCAAATTCTCAAGGTATCTAATTAATCCTTTTCGAAATATGAAATCTAAGTAAATCTGAAGCTGATTATGTTGATAGTGATAATATTAATATAATCAATGAATTAATGAGTAGAGAAATTCAATATTAGGGTTTTTTTTTTCAATTTCTGAACCAGACAAAAATCTGTCAAAGACAAAGTTTTATATAATCAGAGTAAAATGATTGGATACCAATAGAAAGTTTGGATGCAGGACTCCAATCTAGATCAAGATAAGTTATTTGATCGCCAGGAATTCAGCGACTTTGTTCGAAAGTTCTCCGACCATATAGTACTTCAAAATTGTTTCGGCTGTTGTGCCCTTCATAAAAATGGAGGCCAAGTCAAAATGTGATGGATTCATAAACATATGGACATTACAATACGTTTGAAATATTGTGCCATGAATTTTATTTTTTTTAGGTCAAACTCTTTGTTTTTCCCATCCCAAGTTGATATAGCTGTAATTTTTTCATTAGAAATATGTATTGATATGCCATTTAAATGATATATTTGTATAAGTTTTGATGCACACTCTTTATATTTATAAAATGATCAATATCTTTATAT
>JZKD02S2087944.1:381634-392953 GCA_000966675.3 Picea glauca
AACATAATTTTATTTTAATTTTTAATCTTTATTTTATTTTAATATTTTATTATTATTTTAATGTTTTATATTATATAAACGTCTCTCATACTAATGACGCTGCTCAAAATCTATTAAAATCCATTAAATTGTAAAAAATCCTTAAACACAATAAAAATAAATAAATAAATAACAATATGTTAAAAATATATTAATTTATTAACCTCCATCATGACCACCTAGATTAAAAAAAATAAAAATCCAACACAAATAAGTTAAAGTCCAAGAGTCCTCATTTAACGCATAACACAATAAAAAAATAAATAAATAACAATAAGTTAAAAATATAATAATTTATTAACATCCATCATGACCACCTAGATAGAAAATATATATATATAAAAAAAAATCCGACACAAATAAGTTAAAGTCCAAGAGTCCTCATTTAACGCATATGATTACTGTTTAATCGTATACAATTTTTTTTAATCAGTACGAAAATTAAAACCACTTTTATTATAATATAGCATGGCTATCTCATGAGGAATTGGAAATATTAACGATCGGTGCATAACCCATCTCCTTTATGATTTAGTTTTGTGCAATCGATGTCCTTTTATGCTTTAGTTTTGGGCAAATGGAAATTTAAAGTTTAAATTATCATGATATTAATAAAACTCAAATGCATTTATTTTTATTAAAGATTAAGGGTTAAAGTTAAATTTATATGTATATAATTATTTTTTTTTATAAAACAAAATTTAAATTAGAAGGATATTAATAAAATAAAAATAAAAAAGTTAAATTTATAATTTTGATTTTATAAATAATGTATGATTTTGATTAAATAAATAAAAAGAATGTAAAGTCAAACTAAAAATTTGATCTAAAATAAAATAATTTCAATAAACCAAGTGAGCAATTTAAAAATTAAGATCAACTCTCTTTTATATAATCAAAATTTTTTACCTAAGTAAATAAGTTAAAAATAAAACTAAATTTATATAATTATATTATGTATTATTAATTAAATTTAATATTATAATTATGCATAATATGTATTATAATCAAATTTGATATTGTATGAGATCCTCTTGTTTCTGGGATAAAGAATTTCTAAATGTGAATATGTAATCTCCAAAAACTAAACACATATTTTTAACCGTTAGACTTAGTGACATTGTATTAATTTAGAACAAAACAAAATCATATATATATATATATATATATATATATATATATATATATATATACTTTAACCATGTTAATCTTTCAATTACCCAGTACTATATTACATTAAATTATAATATGTATTAATAATTAAATTTGATATTATAATTATGTATAATATATATTAAAAAAAAATTAATATTGTAAATTAAAAAAATAAATAAAAGACTATAATATAATAAATTTATAACTAAACAGAATTATAGAAACAAATTATTTAAATTATTTAATGATAATTGGTTATGGGATAAGAAAAATATCCTCTTTAAGTATCTTGGCATTTTTGTTAACTTTTAGGGATGTGAATTTTGAGGACGCAGTATTTGAGAATACTGGAGAAAGATAGATTGAAAATATTTTTATAACTTATAATCTCAAAATTAAGGACAATATGATTCAGGCAGAAATCAATGGCCACCCACCTATTCCATTGGCTCAAACATGGGTTTCCCCACCACAATCACACTATAGGCTTTAACCAAAGTGTGAGGAAAAATTGTGTAGTCCTCAGATATACCTTTCAAACATGTTATTTTGCACCCCAAACGGAGATCATATGAAAAAGTTAAACGCCCTTGGGAAGTTGACATACCAACTACCCCCATCGGGGCCCACAAACCTTTTGGTGTTTCATCTTCCGGGGTTAGGGTTTATGTTTTTATTTATGTTAAAAATATCTCTAGAGCCTTATTGTAAACATCATCTTCTTCTTGCGAATGAGTGTAGCCATCACATCTCTTCTTAGAAATAAGCTGACACCATTTTAGAAAGTTTATTCACTCTATATTTTTACATTCTCTGTACATTTCTGTCATTAATAAAAATTGTGCATTACTATATCTCTGTGTTTATTGCAATATCTATGTATATTTCATTCTTATATCTCTCAAAATAGTTTGAATCACTGATATCAAAATATGATACTCTTTTTCGTTTCTTAGTGCATGTCCCCGATGAGGTCAAGGTATAGAGAGTTGGGTCTCAAGCTAGTTTCTCTTGAGGAAAACTGCTCTCGCCAACCCAAGAGTCCTCTCATGGCAGATGAAAAGAGGAACAAGGGAGAAGAAGATCCCATTAAGATGTTTCTCGTAGAATCCCTCACACAACAAAGGAACGAGATGTTGGAGAATTTTGTCCAAATCCTTCAACGATTGCCAATAATAACAAGTGCATATTCGTCAAGTAGTCACTTTGGAGACACTACTTCATTCAATGTACAAGTTAATTTTAATTTTCTCGTATTTGAAAGTCACATTGATGTGGATTCTTTGGAAAAATACTTAAATTTTCTAGAAGGTTATTTCTCTGTTCACAATTTTTTCGACAAAGAAAAGTTCACCTTTGCACTCCTTAAGGCTCTCCCCCATGTCAAACATTGGTGGGAAACTTACTGGGATAAAAATTCCATAGAGGAGTATGGAATATTTGGAGTCGAGCCCACTTGGGATTTTTTTATGGATGCGGTCAAGGAGCAATATTAACCTGTGGGAAACTATGATGACCAGTACATGAGATGGACCACACTACATCAAAAGAGGGACCAAATAGTGTTGTAGTTCACAAATACCTTCCATACCTTTCACACCAAGCTGGGTATCAAAGACTCTGAGCTGCAACTAGCTCTAAAATACCATGGGGCTCTACAAAAGTACATCCAAACCGAAATGGATTTTTTGTACATCTCATCATTAGGAGCCACTTATAGATATGTTGTTAAAATCGAGCAGAAATTTAAGAAATAGAACAAGTGGGAATTTGAGTCTACAAATCTACAACAACCAAAGTATGGTAAAGGCAACCCTAACTCACAGAACAATCAACCTCAAGACAACTAGTCCAAGCCATAGGAAAAGAAGGGTAACAGGAATACGAAGAAGGAAACTGGGAAGTGGTGTGACTTCCAAAACATCCCTTGGCACAACACCGATGAATGTCGCTCGAAACAAGCATTGGTGGTCAAGCTCAAATAAACAAATTTGATCCCTGAATCGAACTCTGATTCAGAAAATAATAAAAGGAGACATATAATTGATGCAGAACCCACTACTACTGTCATGACTGCAACAATCCAACCAGAAGAACTAGAGGATCTCGAGGAGGGGGATCTCCTTTTTTCATTCACAGATGTGGGTGAAGGGGACCCTGTTGCATTTATTGTTGATAGTGAAAGCCGGAAGAACCTCATCTCAGTGGAGGTAATCAAGTATATGGATTTGCCGACAACACTACACCCACAGCCATACAACATCGGATGGCTCCGTCAGGGACAAGATATTCATGTCAGCCAACAATGTCGCCTGTCATATGACATCAATCCCTTCAAGGATGAGGTACTGTGTGATGTTTCCCCACTGGAAATATGTGTTTTTATGTTAGTCCAACCATATATGTGGAGGCATCATCATGTTTATGAGTCTTGACTATGAGCATCATTGTTAATCTGGGGGGCCAACCCTATAGGATACCAGAGGTAGTTTCGACTACTGTACTGAAAAAATAGTGTCGGAAAGTAATATTTCAAAACGCAAAGTTTAGCCTATTCTCAACTTGCTCAGAAGAGAAGGAAGCTGCAACCAATGCAACCTCGGCCCAAGAACCTTCTATACAATAGAAGTAGATCAAAAATATTGTATAAGAGCACCGAGATTTTCCTACTGCACCTACAAGGGTGCCTCCACATTGCCCAGTCAAACCAAGTTATGATAAATCCATTCATGTTCTTCATGTTGCATATTCACCGAAAGAATCCTCCCTCACTCTGATAGATCATGGATCCAGATTGGTTAAACAAATCCAACCCCTCAAACAATAGGTTCATAACAACCTTCAACAAGATATGCATGACAACTTCTTCAGCAAGGAAAACAACTCACCAAGGTTTAGATTCAACAAAATATTTTGTGGGGAATTCAAGTAATGAAGACCATTGCTTCCTAAGGGGGGAGGATTGATCTAGGTGGAAATTGGTGGCCACCCACCTATTCCAGTGGCTCAAAATAGGGGTTTCTACCTTGGCAGTTTTTCTATAACGTTTCAGGTCCTAAACTTTTAGGGTCATTTTGAGGCCCTAAAAAACATTTTTTGGGTCCAACATAGTCATACTATAGGATTTGTGATGGAAAATTGTGTATTCCTCGGATATAAATTTCAAAAAATCTATCGTGTGCCCCAAACGAAGATCGTATGCAAAAGTTATGCCCTTGGGAATTTGACGTATTAATTACCCCCATCGAGGCCCACAAGCCTTTTGGTATTTCATCTTCCGAGGTTACGGTTTTGGATTTTATTTATTTTAAAAAGGCCTCTAGAGACTCATTATAAACATCATCTTCTTCTTGTGAATGAGTGTATCCATCACATCTCTTCTCAAAGATAATCTAGCACCATTCTAGCGAGTTTATTCACTCTGCATTTTTACAATCTCTGTACATTTCTGTCATTAATAAAAATTGTGCATTACTATATCTATGTGTTTATTTCAATATCTATGTATATTTCATTGTTATAGATCTCTCAAAATAATATGGATCACAATACACCCTATCCTATCCTCCTCATCGAAGTGATCCTTTCCCCCTTTGAGAGAACAACTATGATTAGGCACTTAATGTACAAGAAAAAGATAAACAACATGGATAAGGAACAATATAAACAACATGAATAAAAAAAGGCTCCCCAAAATTTCTTTAGAATATAGAAAAAATTACCAATTGCTCAAGCGGGGATAGCATAATGATGCCAAGTCTTGGCTAAATCATTGGGGAATAAAAGAAGAAATTATTCTGCAGAATATCGATGATACTAAAAATATTGTACAAGATAAGTTTAAGGAGAATATATGGTGCGATAAACAATTAGAGGATAAAGTAAAATTAATATATTATAAGGAGGTGGCTAACCCTAACCGTGAAGATGGAAAATATCTCTTTGTTTTGGCTCTAGCGTAAAGAAGAGAATCAATATAGTTAAAATAAGAACTAATTATCATGATCTGCATAGTGAAACTAGGAATTAGGAAATTCCTGAAACACCATGGGAAGAAACAATATGTCACCTTTGTGACACGAAGAGGGTTGAAGATGAAAAGAACTTTCTCCTAGAATGTCCTGCATATACCCAAATTAGATCCCAATTTCCAAATATTTGTCACAATACTAACCTTCCTAACCTTCTAAGTCTTCAAAACTTTAGCGATCTTGGAACAATTCTCTTAATGCTTTTCAACCATTGAAATAACATTTTAAAGAAATCCAAATAATAATTAGAAAACCACATGCACAAAAAAATTATGTAGGTATTTTGTTAATCAATCAAGCATGTATTTATACAAGATGTTTTCCTCAACGACATAATAGGCTCATGAGGAAATCTCTCAACCACAAACACATAAATAAGATTTGATAGTTGGAGAAGATCTCTCACAACTAACTAGATCTAACAAATCCAAACAAATCTCTAATGTAAGAATTAATTCTAACACCCTCCCTTAATGCTTACATCACTAAGAACAATATTGAAATCAAATAAACACATTTTACAAAAACTATTTTCTAAACTTTGATATTTTTCTGGTCTGATATTAATTAGTGCCTCTTTCCACTTTTGAACTCTCGTAGACTACACTCTTTCTCTCCCATTCATTCAAGCTACCACTTCATCAATTGAATATACAATTGCTTCTGACCATCGATGAAGAATTTGTAATAATAGGACTGTTATCCATTCTATTGGCATACTTCCATCTGTTGAAATACATGGTATGTTGTTGTATTCACCAGTTATCTAGGAAAACATACTATTCTATATTACATCTATTTGTCGAAGTACATGATCTTTCGTTGTATTCGCCAGTTTTCTAGAAAAGTAGTATAGATACATAATGTATTCAAAAATCAATATTACAAAGTGACCTATTTCACATAGGATTACAAACACACAATAATCACAACTACAACTAGTAGCCAATGTTCTTGGGTCACTACATCCTCCAAGAACCACAAGCCATAATAGAATGTAGACATAACCAAACTAGTGATCATGTTCTTGTGGCAAGGAAAGGATTCCAGACACACTGGCTTAAATTAAGTTACTTTGATCTATAATAGGTTCTTCATAATATGATTTTACAAAATAGGAATAACACTAATATACACTAACACTAATTAAAAAATTATCTGCTAATTAATATAGTTGTTGTTGATTATCATATCAGTCATCGTGTCTTTGAATTGATAATCTAGGGACTGAAATGGATAACTGGAGAGTTGATATTGAGCTGAGGATACAATTTTTTGTTAGGGATCTAACCTTACGAACCCCTCACGTAGGTAGAGTAATATATTTTCCATGTAATAAAGGTCAATATTAATAAGGCCTAGTAATAAGGAAGAATAAGTCAAATTTAAGAAGACCTAATAGAAGCTTCAGCTTCTAGAATATATTCCTCTAGATTATTCTTGTGATAGATAGATTTAGTGTAAATAGGAGTCGAGAGCATGATAAGTTTTTTCCTAAGAATTATTGTAATAGAGCATTGTTAAGCTAGATGTTTCCCCCTCGAAGAGGCAAGTGAACATTATTTCCTATCAATAAAGGTATTATTTTGGTGTTGTGGTTTCATATATTTTGTTTTTCCACTATTATTATCTGTAATATTTATGTTTTTTTCTATTATAATAGATTCGGTACCTTACAAGTGGTATCAGAACACTTTCATTGGCATCCTCGACAAAAAATTGTGGGTTATTTTTTTTCATGGTAGAGACGTATTCTGTTGTCTTAAAGCTATAATGATTTGTCGTTTAGCGCATAAATATGTGGTCGGGGAAGCATACATGTAGGATATACAAGTGGTACTTAAGTGCAAATTGTTGACCACCCTTGTAACCCCTGTTGGTACCCCTTCGAGTGGTAGTGCATCAGACAACAATTGTATACGGATTAGCCTAGATATTCTAAATTCCTTCGTAGATAAACCGATCAACCGCTTGAATGCTATAGTTTCACCGAGAATAACACTTGGGAAGATACTATCTAGTACCTGGGTAATTTGGTAGTATGGCTAAGGGTGTGGTCTAGCCTCCTTAGTTGGTTCCCTGAGATATTGGGCTGAGTACTATTGTTCAACCTTGTGCATATATCATAGAGTTATAGCATAGGGAAAAATCTTGTCTTTAGAAACCCTAAACACCCTAAGCCTTGAGATGGAAACACCACAGAAAAGGAACATACAAGATATATTGCAATGCAACCTTTCCTTCTGCATTCTACAAAATTATTACACATTTCTTCATGTTAATAATTTGGACATTCCACCACTACAATATTATTCAGATCATAGTATAACTCTACAAGAGTAACAAAAAAAATGAGTCTGGTTCCTTCCCACCCCATTATTTGAGACCTATCCCATTGGATTCTTCTCTTCATTTTCAAGCCTTTTTTTTCCTTTTCTCGTGGACATGTCCCCTTCCTGTCACCCTTATTTGACACTTATCCCATTTCTTTCCTCTTTTCACCCTAAACATCATCATATATATCATTTTTTCATTTTTTTTCCACGGATCAACTCCCCCTCCTAGGTACCCCTCATTCCCCCATGGCCACCACTGGTAACCAAGAATTCCTCCACCTGCAAGACAAATAAAAAAAAAATAAGGTGAACATCCAACGACTCACGTCTGAAATTGCTTCCACGAATACCCACTTGACATCCTTTGAGGCCAAAGTTACGAGCAAATTGGCCAATGTTAATGGTGTATTGGCCTCCCTCACCCAATGGTTAAAATAGTCCCATGGATATCTATCCCTTGCGAAATATTCACACTCTGGAGGTGAGAGATCTTCCCATAATATGGCCTTTCATTCCAACTCCCTTCCTCATGACCCCAGTCTTCCCAGAGTTGAGGTGAACAAATTTGATGGATCAGATCCCACAAGTTGGATCACTCAAATGGAACATTGTTTCTCAATGCATGGAATTACTGATGATTTGGCCAAACTTTGTTATGGTGTCCTCTATTTGTATCTAGAACACTGAAAATGGTGGAAATGGCATATAAATACATGCCAAGGGTATGTTTCTTGGACACAGTTTGTTGCATAGATATATGAATGATTTGACACTAACACCCATTATCGTGATCGTTTGACCAATTTGAAACAAAATGGCACATAGGAAGGCTGTATCTCTTCCTTTGAACATTTGTATTTTAGAACAACGGGCATGTACGATGCCTTCTTTCGGGAATTTTTATTTAGTGGCCTCAAAGATAAAATTCGCATCCAGGTCCTCATGGTTTTCCCTCAGACTTGGTTGGAAGCTACTAAACATTCCAAGGAAGCACAACAGGTTGTCTCTTCCCAAAACCACAAACCTTCCTTTGTTCCTTGCACTCAACCCAATAATGTTAGAAATGGTGGAATGCCAACTCAAGGGCCTCTGTTATAATTGTGATTACAAATATTTTATGGGGCACAAATGTAAGAAACAAAAGTTTCTTATGGACATATCTAAGGATGATTTTGAAGAAGAAGTCGAGACCCTTGTGGTAGAGTTACCCATGACAATTGATATTACTCCTCCTTCTGACCCCCCAAAAGTAGAACCAATCATTTCACTGAATGATCCCACTAGCTTCTCTACTCCCCAAACCCTCAAGCTAATTGCCTACATTAATCATCAGAAGACCATCATCTTAATTGACAGTGGAAACACTCATAATTTTATTCATCATCGCATTTCCCAAGAAACCAATTGCTATATCCATGCAGCCAACAAATTTAAAATCATGATTTCCAATGGAGGTTCCATGAAATGTGGGGGTTGTTGTGACAACATCTGTCTCTGAATTGGGTAGTAGAACCTTAAATATCATATGTTTCCTATCGACATGGGTGGTTGTGATATTGTTCTCGATGTGGAATGGATACACACTCTTAGTCCCATCCTCATGTATTTTAAGGAATTAACCCTGAAATTCCAATAGGCGGGCGAACGGTAAAAGTTCCAAGGAATCACAATAGGCTCCTCTGAGATCACCAGTTCCCATCAAATGGAAACTCTCCTAAAAAAAGGTCATTACAATATTATTTCCCAACTTCATTCTATTCAAGTTGTTGAGACACCCTCAGTGCATCTTGACCTCCACTATATCATCTCCAAACACCAACCTATTTTTTCCACCTCTCAGGGACCTCCTCCTTCCCATGGTTTTCATGATCATTCCATTCCTCTAGTCCTAGATATTATTCCTCCCAATGTTCTCCCTTATCGTCATCCCTTTTCCCACAAAAGTTAAATTGAGAAAAAATCTCAAGAATTGTTTGTCGCAGGTGTTATCCTCCTTGGTACCATCCCCTATTCTTCTCCTGTGGTCATGGTACTAAATACATAAGGTACTTAACACATGTGTCCAAAATTTCAAACCCTCAGCAAAATCACCATCAAAGACAAATTTCCCATTCCTGTAATCGATGATCTCTTGGATGAATTGAGTGGTGCTCAGTACTTTACTAAAATTGATCTTTGTTCTGGCTACCACTAGATACATATGCAAGAGGAAGACATTCCTAAGAATTACTTTTGAACTCATGAGGGTAACTATGAGTTCTAGGTCATTCTCTTTGGCTTGTGTAATGCTCCCTCCACTTTCCAAAGTCTCATGAATCATGTTTTCCATTCTTTTCTCTGACATTTTTTCCTAGTTTTATTTGATGATATTCTCATCTATAGTAAAACCTGGACATAACACCTTACCCTTGTGGATCATGTTCTCAATTTACTCTTTACTCTCTCAACACCAATGTTTTCTCAAGAAATTTAAATGTTTCTTTGGAGCTTCATAAGTGGAGTACTTGGGTCATATTGTCGGCAAGGATGGTGTAAGGGTGGATCCTAAGAAAATTGAAGCTATGCAGAATTGGCCTCACCACAAAAATCTCAAGAGATTGCGTGATTTTTTGGGTTTAACAGACTATTATTGCAAGTTTGTTAAGAATTATGGAAAAATTGAAGCACCCCTTACTTCTCTCCTTAAAAATAATTCTTTCACTTGGATTCCAATAGCTGATCACTCCTTCCAAGCATTAAAAGAGGCTTTGTGCACAACTCCTGTCCTGGACCTTCTCGACTTCACAAAGTCTTTTGTATTGGAATTTGATGCTTCTAGGAAAGGAATTGGAGTGGTCCTCATGCAACATGGCAGGCCTTTGGCTATCACTAAAAAACAACTTTTAGAGTGACATCTCAGACAATAAATATATGAAAAGGAAATGTTATCTATTCTTCATGTTGTGGATCTCTGGCGACCTTATTTATTGGGGAAATTCTTCCAAATTAAAACAGAACATCACAGCCTAAAGTATTTTATGGAACAATGAATTTCATCCCAGGAGCAACAAAAATGGTTGACTAGGTTAGTTGGCTATGATTATGATATCATTTATAAGAAGGGAAAAGAAAATGTGATGGCTAACGCTCTTTCCAGGAAGTACGAAGAAGAAGGGTCCATTTTTTTCAATCTCATCCATTGTACCATATTGGCTCCAAGTTGTTCACAATGAATCGCTAAAATACCCCAAACAATCTCAACTGATCCAACAATTGCAAGACAATTCTCTAGTTTTTCCAATATACTCTTGGCACAATGAAGAGCTTCCTTACAAAGGTTGTATGTATTTAAGCAACCAGTCACAACTTAAATACACAGTGTTGTCTGAGCTTCATGCTTGACCCACAACAGGGCATTCAGGGTTTACCAAAACCTATGAAAGGGTTAAATGCTATTTTCCTAGGATGGTATGAAAAAGGACATCCACACCTTTGTGGCTGAATGTGATGTCTTTCAAGGAAACAAGGAGAAAATTTCAAAGCTTCGGGAACAATACAACCGCCTCTAATTCCACCAACTATTTGGAGGGACATTTCTATGGATTTCATTGTGGGCCTACCTAAATCATGAAATCACTTCAGATTCCACTAGCTATTTTGTTAGGCCCTAATGTTGGCTCATTACCCCTTAATTGGGGCATATTAGATTAGTAATGCTATTTTATTTATGTCAGCTTTAGGCCATTAGTTGTAATTTAGATTAGTAATGTTATTTTAAT